>CABFOV010001211.1:0-24352 GCA_902141375.1 Timema poppense
GCACAATTGAAATAAATCTCAATTCATAGTTTAGACCTATATTGTGTAATGTAGGTCTATTTGTAAATAATTAAAATTTAAATCGATTTGCTAGGATTCGGATTCGAGATTCGAGATTCGAAAATAAAATGTAGATTCGGATTCTAGAAATAGTGGATTTGAGAAATAGTGGATTCAACCCATCTCTAGTTTTTATATTTTTAGTTTATGTGGGTCTTTTGTTTATCTTTCGTGTTTTTTATATTTAATACATTTTAAGTTCGCGTGTGACTTGTGTTTACCATTCTTTGTTTTTATATCTAATTTTTTTTAGTTCGTGTGCAACATGTGTTTACTTGTTTTGTTTTTTATTTTAGCTAAGAGGGGCGGGGGCGGGGTGTTATCTGTTTTCAATGACGTCTTAACGTCCATGTAATTTATCCAACACTTTAATTGCAAAGAAAAACGGACGATCAATTAGTCTGGCTGTTAAAATGGACATAATACAATGACTCGAGTCCGGTCAGCGCGGTGTAGACATTGCTGCAGCTTTGGGCCTACCTGCAACTACTATTCACACTATAGGGAAAAATGCCATGAAAATTAAGTGCAGTGTGGAAAACTTTTCAGGCCTCAGTGTGACAAAGGTCAGGCGTACAAGAAACGAACGCATTGAAAGGATGGAGTGGATGTTTGTTGTGATTCCAATGCCATATTTTTTGCTCTATTAACTTTCCTTTATTAAAAAATTTTTCCTTTTCTTCTTCATATCTAAGTGTCCTATTATTCTTTACAAATTTCCTACTTCGGGTTTCCTCTTTTAGGAAGTTGTGTTGCATGTTTCACACTCCCTCCTGATGAGTTCCGATATAATGAAACCAAGGTTGATGGGTTGGGTGGTAACGATTGACTTTTTTCAAGCCACAGCCATTAATTATTTGTCCAATGGCAGAAATGTAAAGTGTGAACTGTGTTTGTCTTATCATTGTAAAAGCCATATTGTATTTGTTCTTTTTTATTTGTTTTTAATCCATATTTCCTGTACCTTCTTTCAAATGCAATACAATTTCCTTATAAAGCAAAAAGATTTTCTTTAAGAGATAATTCTTTTCTTGAAAATTTCTTATTCTAAATGTTTGCACATACATTTTCTATTGGGTTTAAATCTGGAGATTTCTTTGGTTACTCTATTTAGTAAGGGTTAATCCCACTTTCAGTTAAAAACTTGTTTTTACTGATTTTACTTTATGGAATGGTGCTCAGCGTGCATAAATAATATATTTGCTTGTCAGGAACCTTTTCGTTGATTTGAGGCAATAATCTTGTTCCGAGTACATGTGTTTACTGATATTGTCACATAATCCCTGACCAATATAAAGACGACCAAGCACTTTCCCACTGACCACATCATGACTGACGGTTGGTTAGCTCTTTAATACACATTCATCATTGTATTTTTCTCCTGATTTTTATATTGTATCTTATCAGCTAGTATTTGGAAAGTAAGACTCGTTACTTAACACACCTGAAACAAATGAGAAAAGTCGACCCAACTCTAGTGTAAACATTATTTTGGGGGTCTGATATTCAGCTGTTTAAAGCTTTGTTATTCTTTCAAGGCACACACTGCCATCATGAACAACCCAAGCCGACAAGCTCTGCCCATTAACCAAGCTTACAGGAGAGTTCTACAGTTGCTTTCTGCAGGGCTATTCCTACCAGGATCTGCAGGTCTGTTTCTGTTATTAATCAGGTACCATATTTATCTGAATCCAAGACAGGTTTTTCCCCCAAATTTGTAGCTTCAAAATCCAGGGGTCGTCTTAAAATTGCAGACTAAGGATTGGGTTACATCAAAAAATAACATTTACCATCTTTATTTAATATTAATACAATAGTGTAGACCTGCCTTTTTAAAAATATTTATCCATTTTAATGCCCTAACACAGATCACAGGATATTTGGTTATTTTCATGGATTTTTAGGCTTTTTTTTAGGTTATCGTTAAAAATGACTAATTGTGGCCCAATACTGATACCCATAGTATTGACTGGTATCGCAATAATCAATATTATACAAAAAAAAAATCTCAATACCACTTTAGTATTCAACATGGTTAACTCCTCAAATGGATTGGGGGATAGTGATGGGCATAATCGAATGATTTAAATAATCAAATTGAATTTTATTTCGTTCTGTTTTTGACTACCTTTCCAATTACTTCAATACAATATTAAGAATTCAGCCATTCACAATAGTCATAATAGATTTAAAAACAAATAATAATGATCAAGTTGTTACTTATTTGATTCTTAAATTTTGTCTACATAGCACTTGACAAGTAAGACTCGATGAGAAAACTCAAATCGATTTTAAACAAATAATCAATAATACATAGAGTTTACTACTCCATTCACGGTAGGAATTACTCTCTGGAAGGTCTTTTTTCCTACCAATATCCTACTATATAATAGATTTCTGGTAGGGAAAAAGGCCTTTCAGAAAACAATTCCTATGGTGAACGGATTATAGACAATTTTAGCAATGCCAAACTTTAGTTTTAATTCGTAAAACTCCACAAAATATCTTAACTTTTGGATAATATTAAGTAAATTATTATCCTTGATTAGATGTACTTAGATCATCGATTTTGAAATAAGAATAAAGATGCTTGTTGAATTATCATTAATTTTTTATACTTGGCTGTCATGGCGGCTGATTTTTACGGTAATTCACAGCAGACTTATTTACCGGTTAGATTTTTTGTGACAGTTAAAATGTGTTTATCTTTTCCTTATAAAAGCAACAATTTGTTTGATTTATTCCTATATCTCTTTACTTTTTATTATTGTGAAAGTGAAAGTGTCATGTTTAAGAAGCTAGCGTGTTAATGGTTGAGTCCAATGTTCATATTTAAGGGGAGTAGGGTATATATGAGACTCAGATTATCACTAATGATTATCATTTGTCATAATAAAAATTAACTTATCATTGCTTTTATGAAACTTTTTCAAAACCTTATGCCAAAGCAAGATTTGCGACAAAAAAATAAATCCCTTTAGCAATTCCGTGACTATATTTTAATAGTCAGCGTAGGTGTTTTGTTTTGTAAATAAAAAACCCTTTGTTAGAATTAGAAAACAAGTCTACCATAATTATTATTTTATTCATTCAGGATAAAATAAATACCACTTTTAAAAAAAACAGATCCTGGACCACTGAAAACTTGAGGGTCATCTTGGATTTGGGTAAATATGGTATTATCAATATTTGTGTTTATGTGTTCTAAGATACAGTAAAAACCATCAACTCTACCTGTCATTTGTGTACTCATTAAAACAGTACATTTTAAAAATGAATGAAAAACCTTTATTTCAATTTTGGGTTATTAACTCTTTAGTGTTCACATATTGTTCACATGTTGTTCTTCCTAAAAGAGGAAACAAAAGAACATTAAAGAGTTTCCTCTTTTATTAAGTTGAGTTGTGCATTTTACACTCTCTCCAGATGAGGTTCGATAGAATGAAACCTAGGTCAGCGGATTGGGTGGTAACGAAGGCAGCCATTACCTCTTTGTCCAATGTCAGCATTGTAAAGTGTGAACTGTGTTCTTCTTTTCATTGTAAAAGTTGTATTTTATGTATTTGTTTTTATATGTTCCTCTCTCTCTTTCCTGTACCTTCTTCCCAATATAAAAAGTTAACAAAACAAGTAATTAAGGGGCAAAATTTTTTTATAAATCCAGTATTTATGAACTAATGTTACATTTTTTTATTTGGTTTGGTCACCCCTTAATAAACCCTCTCATTCTTGTTCCATTGATCACAAAAGCTTGACCTTGAAATCCATCCTCTAACAACATCTCCCTTCCCTACTCACTTTGTCTCACGCGCAATTCTCCAAGTATGAGTCAACCCCTACTCTCTACTTTCCATCCGGCAATCCCTTCCCTTTAGCAGCATTATAATTGAGGACAAGGTTGTCTAATGTCTGCTACCCAGCTTAGAACTGGCTTGTTCTTACTCAGTTCATAAGAGATGCTGTCTATCAGCATAACCAATTGTGCCACATAATTGCACTAGCCCAGCCCTATGTCATGTGATCTGTAACTGTCATTTTTCACAAATAATATAACTACTTATGAAATAATACTAGTAACAAAGTAAAATTCCACCATGTGACTGCAAATGTGTTTGTATTTCTCCTAAAAGTTCCTCCTACCAGAATCCTACCTTGTGTTTATGGCGTTAATGGCCTCCTCAAACCTCATAAAAATGTGTTATGTGTTTGCTTTCTTTTTTTATGTTATCTTCAGGTTAAAGGGCTTAGGACAAAGTACAATTTAACAATGCTCCATAAACTTACTGAACAAAATAAAGGATTCTACAAACTCATTTGATTAGTTTTTATTTATTTAATGTATCACATATCTTAAAGATAAGGAAAACCTCTTTTTGCTGTTTGAGGTAAATGTCTTATATTTGGAAGAAGCCACAAGAAAGGTGGATAGAAACCTATAGAAAGTATTATACAATTTGGGGTTTACAATGAAAAGAACACAGTTCACACTTAACACTGCTGCCATTAGACAAAGAGATAATGGTCGCCTCTTGAAGAAAATCAATTTTTACTGCCCAATTCCTTGACCTAGGGTTCATTCTATCGGAACGCATCAGGAAGGAGTGTCCCTAATGGCAGCAATATAAAGCATGAACTGTGTTCTTTTCATTGTATAAAAGCCATATTGTGTCATACCTTTTAAAAGCTTTCAAATAAATTCACACAATAAATTAGGATGGCGACATAATGAATCTTTTATATACCTTGAAAGCTAGCAGGATTACCTTGCATGGTTCCTTATTATGGTGTTTCTTTTAAGATATGACTTTCAATCATGCTAACATCCTATTTATAGTTGAAAAAACATTTGTATCTTTAAAATTTCAAAAAATCTTTGGCCAAGTTGTAGCTAAAAACCCAGCAAACAAGTCAAGAGAATTTATGGATAAATGGTCAACTGAATATTATGCGTAATGTAAATTTAAACTAGGGCTTAACCAATGATCAGATGATGAGCACCATTGTGTTGATTGTTTGCGTCAATCCCTTGAATTTTGCTTTAGCGCAAAGCTGTGTGCTGGTGACTCACATAAAGTGGTTTCCAACCTTTTGTATGTGTTTTTTATTTGTAGTTTTTAAATATATATTTTTTCACTTTATCCTACTATACAAATTTAACAACACTAGTGGGATATAAGAATTTAGACGCAGCCTTATTTGCATGGAGGAATGGGAGTAAACCGTTCAGGAAAAATCACCACCCAGCTGAATTTCAAATTGTGAGATCCTTTTCGCCGATAAATCAAACCATACAAGTGTTATATTAAGCCCTCATGCCGTACCCATCCACTGATGCTGGTTTTAATTAATTAACTTGTTTACATAATGATTTAGAAATAATATGTCACTTAAGAGAAACAAACCAATAGCAGCCACTCATTCGACCAAACATGCTCAAACAGGAAACAGCTGCCGTAAACAAAGTCAGCAAGCAACTGTCAAATTTTATAACAAAAGGATTCTAAGCACTCACACACTCACATAACGGTTTGTATTAGAGCTGTCACGATATTTGTTTTTCTTAATTCCATTTCTTAAGTTCAAGCTCGATTTTTCGATTCTCGATTCTGATTCTTACATTACTTACATTACTTTTTCATTATTTTTCCATGCATTATTGTATGGAAAAATTAATGTGCCTGATACCCTAGTCCACCCTCAACGCGAAACTTGGGCTCAGCCATTAAAACACATGGTCGCTTGAAACTTTAATCTTGCAATCTTATAGCTATTTATTAAACCCCCTTAAAGTCTTCAAAAATTCAAATAAACTTGAAATTAATACAACAAATTGCGGATTTTATAACGCAAAGAACTTATTCCACACGTTAAATAAATGTAAAGTCGTCTGCCACAACTGACCTTACGCATATTAGCTAGCCAGAAATTAGGGATGATGTTTTGGCAACAGTACATTGTTATAGTTCATCTATTGGGCTACGCTCTAAATCTATTGACTTAAAATAAATATAACGATTTTTGCTCTATTTTTATTAACTATGTCAATTTTGGTTCTATTTTTATTAAATTTGTATTATTCAAAGAGTTAAATAAAACATCAAAAATCGAAAAGCTACAATGAATATAATTACAGAAGAGCAGCCATTTTAATTTGATAGGAATATCTTGGCTTTTGATATAAATGTTGTGATATATCAATTAATGATGGATATATTGATATATTATGGGAAATTGCTATCCCTAGTCTTATTATATACCTTTATCTTATTGTTAAATTAAATATTGTCAGTGTTTTAAGGTATGTAATATTAACAAATTTATAAATAATTAGTTTTACATTTTTAATTCTCGTTCTCGTCTCGAAGTAAGGGATTCTGAGATTCCTGTTCCCGATCTTGTCTCGATGGTTGATCCTCGTTACTAATCTCGTCTCGAACCAAAAAAGTTGATCTCGCACACACACCCTTATTAGTATTTTATTTATTGGAACTAATGAAAATCCAAAATGTATGCTTATTGCAGGAATTTCTGACCCTTGCGAAGGTGGTAACATTCGTGTCCACACAGCATTGAGCCTGGAGCAACAAGATATGGTGTGTCTCACTGCACAGACTCTATTGAGAGTGCTCGCTCATGGAGGATACAAGCGCATCCTTGGCATTGAAGGACATAGTCGACGTAAGTTATTGCTTGTAATTAATTCACCTTTATTTGAACATTTCAATACACACAAAAATAAAATCTTTGAAATTTCCTTATACGTTAATTATATTTTCATAGCTTTCTATTAAAAATAATAGTGTTCTTTAAGGAAAACCTAGTTTCACCTTTTAAGGTGTGCTTTGTTATAATGATATTAGGGATATGCGAAGTCCACTTTTCAATTCAAAGCAAACTCGAATTGAATATATGCAATATTATCAAAGCTGAATTGAAGTGCGAATATTTTTTGTCATTTGTTTTAATCTTGAAAAATATCCAAATGTGCTTATTTATGTAACTTTATGCACTAGATTTGTTTGGAAAATGTTTTATTGCACAATTGTTTTTAATATTTTGGCTTTATTCTGATAAATCCAGTTATTATCACAACTTACAATTCAACTTCTTCAAATATTTTGCATATGAATATTAATTTATAATGTATATAACAGCTCAGAATGGCAATAACTGACCAACAATTGATTATTTTAGCTGTCAATATTTATAGGTCAAATAATTTTAGACGCCGGGATTTTTTTGAAGCGAAGCCAAAGCTGATTTGTCTCAAAGCCAAATCAAAGTTTCTAAGCTTCACACATCCCTATTATATATTAAATATGATACAAAAAATAGGGATATAAACAAAAGTAGGACTGGGCCTGTGGTTAAGTTAATGATCCTGATATGGAGGCTGATTATTTATACAGATATTTAGAATTGTGTAAGCCCGGAGTCAATTAATGATGACTTATCAGTTTTAAGCTGAATAGCAGACGACCTTGTGCTCAGGTTGAAAGGATAAGAGGAGGTTTACTGGTTAGAAAGGAGGTTTGTGGTGACTCATTCTTGGCAGCTTGCAAGTGATATATATATATATATATATTACTTGAGGGTCGAGTTAAAGGTTAACCCTTTGTCAGTAGAAGACAAGAGAAAGAGTGAGAAAATGAAAGGGTGGTTTTAAGTGATTAGAGTACAAGAAAAAATCTAAAGCAAGTTCATTGAAAAGTAAATTTTGCATCGAAATGATAAATAAAAGTATACATATCTATAGTAATTTACTTTGGACTGGTGAATTACTGTTGTTTATTTCAGTGTTAAATTATTTTCTTTAAAATCAGATAAATTATTTATATCAAAAAGTTGATAGATACATTTTATACTTTATGTTGGCAACATTCGACATTGAAATTCTTTAACTATTTACGGCCTCTCCTCATTATGTACTTTTTTTGCTTTGTTTCTTATTACTATAATTCACATTTATGTCTATAGTTTTAGTTTCAATTTTTAAAGATGCCCGAAACAAAGAAAAGTAAAACTGAAATATGTGGAGTTTTTCAAGGTTCGTACGGTCCTTGAAAGACCTGGAATTTAATATGTTGTCTGTTCAAGGCCTGGAAAAGTCCTGGAATTTACAGGTTTCAATATTAATTTTTGAAATGGTTGTAAAGACTGGGATTTAAGATGTTCTGGGACATGAAATATCTAGCGCATGCTCTTTGATCAAGTGTTAGCTGTTGTCTGCTGTTTACTTTACTCTCCGCTACTCTTCACGCTTCTTTTGTTTTGTTTGTTATCTTCTCTGGCAAACACATAAGTGCTACTGTGGAAATACATTGTTTTCTTTAATTTCCTATATTTAAATCTCAATTCCTGTGCATTTGTCAGTTTTTTATAAGTTGCTTTAAAACCATCATTTGTAATAATTCTTTGAAGATTTGCGACTACCTATTTACACTTTAAGTACCTATAATTACAGTTTTGCACCAAAAGGCTATTAGTTCATCTTTCAACCACCTTAGCGCTCAAATTCCTGTTCTAGTCATACTACAGGGAGTTGCCATTCTATAACTCTATTATATATGGTTGCGCCATTTTGGTGTTTGTAAACATTATCCCATGAAATTTTGTGTTTAGGCCTAGATGATAGCTGTGTAGTTAGTTTTATCTCAATGTGTTTTATTTCTGTGGAAATCCTTAAGTACTGGTTCAGTTTGCTTCGTTACCACTGTGTTTATTTCTACACGAAAGTTTTATTAAAGTGTGATAGCAAGTAATCTGCCTTGGATAAATAAACCGTTGTTTCATTATTCTTGAATGGATTTTTTTTGTAACTTTTAATACAGTGTGTTACGTAAAGGCAGAAAATCGCCTTTTGCTTTGTTTTGTTTTTATTTACATGCCAATATGCCGGGGAATTGTACTTTCAATGATTTGTAGTTACATAACCCCAAATTTAATAAATGGCTTGTAAAAGTGCCAGACAGGAACAAAGCCAGATGTAGCATATACTCTTCAGTATTTGACATTGCCAAAATGGGGGTGTCTGCTTTAACAAGTCACATGAATGGGAAAAAAACATAGTCTTGCATGTAAAAAATCCTTTAGGAGTTCACTATTTTCTTGGTGCTACACAACCAGAGCAATCTTCGAGTTCTACGGCTCCTGATTCAGAGCTCTATTACTATTGAAATGTGTATGGCAGTAAATTCAACCAATTTTATTCATAAAGTAACTTGGGAAAACAATGTTGACTTACATAACGCGGATTTTAATTTGTTATATCAACACATGACTTACAAATTAATTTGTTACTAAGAAATAAAAAACGCTCATAACTAAGACTGTAAATTCACCATTGATAACATTATAGATTCACTGGGAATCAAACCCAGGACCCTTGTTTCAATAGATGAACAAAAATAAAGATGCACCTTAAATAGTTGATTGATAAACACATCAATTTAATAAATAATACTTTTGTAACTTGAGCAGCCAATTCAAATAACGTCAATTTACAGATGATTAATTAAATAAATGTAATTCCAATTACACCATCAGATAGTCAAGGTCACACTGAATGAATAGTAAAAAAAAAATAACACTCTCCCCGGGCACTTGACAGTGTTATCATACTAACAAATATAAGATTGGGCTATACTTTATACCCCAGTGCTCATACTCGAGGGTTAAGGCAGGAAAACATATGTTTGCCGCAAAATAATGATAAAAGCGGTTTTAAATATCAAACTAAGCCCTAAATACACTCTAACCACACTCATTTACATCAAGAAAAGTCTACTAGCTAATGCTATTATTTAGTAGGATTGTGCGAAGCATAGAAACTTTTACTTGGCTTCGAAACAAACAGCAGCTTCAACTTGGCTTCGAAAAAAATTCCGGCTTCAAAGCTTAATCAATAAAAAGTATTGACAGCTAAAATACTCAATTCATATTCAATTACTGCCATTTTGAGCCGTTTTGTACATTGCAAATTAACATTCATTTGGAGAAAATCATATTTTATTTAGCACAGAATGATTTTAAGGAAGAGGAAGGCTATATTTAAAGGAAATGTTCTCGTATTTGTGTGGAGGAAGAGTGGAAAAACAATTTGTGAAAAAACCCTCAATACACCCGGCCGAGATTTGAACTCTGATCTCCTCGTTATCGGCAGCCTAGTCTAACACAAGAGTAGTGCATTAGACCATGCAGTCACTGAATCTGGTCATATGTAATTGAATGCATGTTGCGAAAACAACTTAATTTATATAATGTACTCAAAAATGTAACAATTAGTTATATATTTTTTATTTAGCACGTCTTACCACCCGTTTGGGTTGTATGCTTAAGTAATAATTACGCTAATGGGTTAGGAATTGGGAAGGTTTTAATTTATGGGAAGTGAACCCGCATTTGCATGGAGCGAGAGTGGAAAACTATAATTGGTTATAGATCTGAGAGTGGAAAACTATAATTGGTTATAGATCTGTTTCTTTTACATTTGTTAGGCCTTTTTTTAACAATTAATAAAGTAATATATTTTTTTATATCAAGTTTTGGTTAATTTTTGATTCCACTAAACCCATCCTCATTCCCCATTATAAGTGCACTTCTAATATGTGTAACGGTAATAATTTATAAATATAAAACATAAGCATTGTCTTAAATAATTGTAGCTTATAATTTCAACACATCTTCAGTGCTTTATAAAGTTTAGTTATATTTCAAATGATCAAAATTTGTATTACAATAATTTTTGGTATTAGGAAGGAAAGGGGAGAATACCCCCATTCCCCCAACATTACGTTTAACATGTTTGTTTTTTCCCTCCATGAACACAAAGAAGTCTTAGGTCTAGGGTTGGCATTTGAGGGGCGAGGTACAGACAATGTCCTCACTTTGTATCAATCAACAATAATATATTCAGATAGCAGAAAAAGTTGAGCTCTAAGCGTTGGACTTCCATTCATTTACTCTCTTGTATATAATTGCTGAGCAACACATTTCAAGTAAACCCTTCTTCCACTCCCACCATCGGATTTTTTTTTAAACAATATATTTCCTTTGTTATTCCTTTTACATGTTCCTATCTAAGTGTCCTATCATTATTTACAAATGTCCATTTTCTCCCTTTTATATTTTGATTTCCTCTTTTAGGAAATTGCGTTGCTCCCCCTAATTAGTTTTGATATAATAAAACCTAGGTCTGGGGATTGGGTGGTAACGATAGATTTTCTTCAAGAGGCAGCCATTATTATACCTCTTTGTCCAATGGCAGAAATGTAAAGTGTGAACTGTGTTCTTCTTTTCATTGTAAAGGAAAGGCCATATTGTGTTCAACCCTTTTATATGTTTCTATTCACCTTTCCTGTACCTTCTTCCAAATATAAACAATATTATCGATATTGTTAATTTTTATAAGTAGAAAAGAAGAGAAAGGAAAAAACCGATAGAGAATTATTTATTATCAAATTTATTGAAATATTCTTTCCCACAAATTAGCCTGTATTTACATTTGATAACATTTTGGTTATAAAATATTCACTTGGGTTTCAAAACATTTCATTTTTTAAATATTCAGTTCGGTAGGGTTGTGTAAAGTCAAATCAAAGTTTGAATAAAAAGTTTAATGTTGGATAAAAATATTATATTTTGTGTAACTGTGTAAGTTTAAGTATTAAATATAATTTAAAAAATACTATTATCACAACATGTAATTTAATTATCTTATTTTTTTTACGCTAACACTAATTTATAATGGAAATCCCAGCAGAAAATGTAATAAAAATAAACATAAATGTGTGGTTTAACTTTAAATACTTTTTTGACAAAGCTTCATAATTGTCAAATCTGGAGTTTTACTTATAAAATCCAAGTCGAAGTTTTCAAAGCTTTGCGCACACATATAATTCTGATTCAAAAGATTTCAATTTTTATATATTTGATTTGTATTCGATTCAAACCATTTTTTATTTTAAAATATATGGATTTGATTCAAGCTTTTAAGAAAAGATTTGGATTTGATTCATAGTTGAAAATCTTGTTTACACTCAAGCTTAGTTTTTATAGTGAGTTAAATTATTGGAAAGTTTGACTACTAGATTAGAATTTTGAATTACATTACGTTGAATCTGAATTTGGGATCTGTTTTGATTCACAATTTTGGAGCACCATGCTGGCTATATTGAGCTTTAAGTTTTACTTTGCATTTGAATAAGTAAGTTGCTATGTACAATCAAATGATTGGTTTTTTTTTTTTTTTCAGAGATCGCCACAGAAATGTCTGTATGGGAGGGTGTCGTGGTTTCACCTCTAGACAAAGCCTACGAGAAGCCACCTGCGAGGAAAGAAGGCGAGGAAGATGAAATGGATGCCGACGGTGATGAAGCCATGGAAACAACAGACAATTAAGACTTATGTACTGTGGTTCATCCAAGACTCTCATTTGTGTTGTACAGTCATGTCTTGTGTTTTTAAAAAAAAAATATTTATTATATATCACTGGCTTCATACGTTACTTCATTTCTGTCGATGCATGGGAAAATCTTTAATTTTTCCTTCGATCAAACAATATCTTCATCACCACGAGTTTTTTTTCTTCTGAAATTACAAAATTGTATACTCAGTTTCAAAAAAATATTGATGGAAAATATAAACCTTCAAATTATATTTTTATCATTTACATTACTATTAAGTTTGATATATTAAAACCATATAGTAATTGAATTTATGTCTACTATTTTAAATGCAACCAAAATAATATTTTGTAAATTTGATTTGACTACAAAAAAAAAGTCTTCACAATGAAACTTATTTTATTACTCTTTGTCTGTATCATGTTCTTTGGATTAAAATTCTAATTTATACTGTATTATATTATTATTTGTGGTCATCTTCAAATAGCCTCTCGTTTGAAAAGTTACTATAAGATTGGATTCAAACTTGCTGACTGTTGTCTTGGGATTGTTTCAAAAATGATTTCCCAAGCTCTTTGTGCAGTCACGTACCTATAGGAATTGAGATGCGGTGCCCTATGGACGACATTTTGTTTCTCCTAGTTCAGCTTCTTCCGGCTGATGCAAACTCATGTTATCTATAGTGTGACAATGAATGCAAATTTCTCCCAATTATATTAATGGACAGTAAGTAGAGACATGCAAAAGGTGAGGTTATTTAAAGGGGAAAAGTGGTGTTCCTCATTACATGCTCATATCATCTCATTCTTGCTTCCTCCACTATCTCATGTATTCCGTTTACTCCCACTCTTTTCCGGATAACTTCATTCCTAATCTTGTTTCTCCTCATAAACTTTATTCCCATGGCCTCCATTTTCCTTGTTTCTTATGTTCATGTTTCTGCTTCATATATTACAATTGGTGTTAGTACGTCCTGTACAACACTTCTATACACTTCAAGGGCAGTTCTCTTACGCACCTATAGAACAACTCTCCCTGCTGTCCTCTTCTAATTAAATCCTTTCTTCTTCTACCGTTCTCCTAAATCACACTTCCAAGATATTTTACATTATGTACTTTTTTCAGCTCTACTCCATCTATCTGTATAGCTTTATTATCAGGCCTTTGCCTTTTTCTTGTCATTACAATCACTTCACACTTTGCCATGTTAAATTTCATTCCACACACTTCATTTCCTCACTCCATTCTTGTAGTTGTTCCTTTATTTCCTATTCTTTCCTCCCTGAGTTTTGCCAAATCCTCCTTTTTGGCTGTATTTAACAGAGAGAATATCTATGCCTGGGGTTTGATACTTGCCAAAATTTGAGACTCTCTCCTCTTTATGTGTTTCACGCAGGAATATAAGTCATTCACGAGGATAAAACTTCGATCAGCTATCAAACGATTTAATTTTATCTTACTAAATATTATATATTTCAATATTTAATAATTTTAAAACCGTTACTAAACAGAATTTTAACACAGAAAAGTAATTTAACCGCCCTTACGTAAGCATGGATCAAAATCGGTTAAGTAAATGTTTATATTATTATATTCAATATAGCCAACCTAATTTTGTAAAAAGTAACAATACCTACAAAGAAATTACACCATGGTTACTGGTATGAAGCAGAGAAAGCGCTTTCTTTAGTTGTGCTATCATCCCAGCTCGCCTAATGTTTAGTCCATAATATTACATCTCTTTGGAATTGTCTGTGACATTTTGACGCATAAGTTTTTCATAGCTTCTTTACGTTTTCTTTGCTATTCAAAATGGCTGATACGGAGTGTGGGAAACGAAAAAAACAATGTAATTTATAATTATTATGAGAGAAATTCAGATAAAAATACATGCATATGTAAAGTCTGCAAAATAATTTTATCAACTCCACGATGTAAGTAAAGATTAAAACTTGCTTGATAATTTATTAAGCTTATCAGTGAGCATGTGTGCATCAATTATTAATATAGGCCTTTGGTAACAAATAAGGACATTTTCCTGGTCCTTGTTACTGACAAGATCTAGATTATATAAACTTTATTTCAGTTAAAACAGTTTATTTATTGTGATATGGTATAAAAGTAGGCCTATTTGGTTAGGAATTTTTTATACCATGCACTAAAGAGCTGTTTTATCTTGTTGCAGCTACAACTACAACACTACAGGGACATCTAAAAAAACATCCCACAGAATTAAGAGAGTATGAAAATGAAAAAAAAAAAAATTGAATCCCCAAAATCCAAGACCAGCCCCTCAAAAAAGGAATCAACTCACTATGGAGGAAGTCCTATTCAAGAAAACAAAACTTGCTTCTATTGATCTCAAGGCACAGTCCATCACTAAAAGTATTGCTCTCATGTTGACAAAAAGCCTACTTCCTTATACTTTTGTTGAAGAATCAGGATTTGTGGAGTTTATGGCTAATCCTAACATTGTGCCTCAATACGATATCCCATGTCGGACAACTTTTTCTACCAATTATGTACCATAACTCTTTGTGGATACTCAGATAAAAATGAAAGGTGTCCTCAAATTAGACTTACCGTCTCTTCTCTCCTTAATTATCACTTCAGATGGTTGGATATCTGCGGCTGTTGACAAGTATGCTTTGCCCATACTTTACAGAATGCTATATCGATTCAAAAAGAGAAACTCCAGGAGTTGTCACTCTATTATCAAAATGCAAGGCAATACTGGGACACTACCGACGCAGCAGCTCAGCTAAACAGAGACTTCATAATATTCAAAAACAATTAAATTTGAAACAGCTGTATGTGATTCAATATGTTGACACAAGATGGTCATGTTAAAGAGGCAGAGCTGGCCAATCCACATAACACCAGCGACTTGACTATGCTTACTGCACAAGATTGGAGACACATCAATGGGCTAGTAGACATTTTACAACCCCTTGCTGAAGCAACAGAGGAGCTACCCAACTTCATCAATGGTGATTATTGTTCTACATTGTTTGGAGTCACACTTGAATAAATGTATAGTAAAGAAAATTGAGGGAATCACGTTTACCAGAAATTTATCTATATCAATCAAATCAAAGTTCGGATTGTATTAAGAAGACAAAATATACCTACTATCCATACTTACTGATCCACGTTTTCGAGGTGTGCTTGTTAACAAAATTGTTGCTGTAGCAAATCTTCAAGCTGAGCTAAACAAGTATCAAAGCTTTGAAACACTGCCGTTAGAAGAACAACCAGAACTAAATACAACCACTTCTTCTCTTTGGTCTGCGATTGATGATCTACCAAACGAATCTCTCTTTGATTCAGCAACTGATGAGATTGAGAGATACTTAGGTGAAAAACATATTCCCGAAGAGAAGACCCTTTGATTTGGTGGAAGGAAAAGGGACAGCATACTTACCCGAATCTAGCTAAGGTGGCAACTAGCTACTTGGGTATACCTGCTACCCAGGTCAGTAGTGAGCGATTGTTCTCCACGACAGGCAATATAGTTACGGAAAGACGTCAAAATTTGATGGTTGAAGATTCTCAGAAATCACCTCGGGGTACGCGTACTTCAGTTTGAGAACCGTAGCAATAGACAATCACACATTTTGTACTTAATCCTTCTTAGGTATTCATTTATAAAACTCACAATATGTGAGATAGCTAGGCCTGTTGATTTTTAAAGTGTATTATTTGTGCCTTCCAGGTCTTGCTTCACTTGATCAATCCATCTTTTCCTTGGTCAGCCTACATGTCTCTTTTCAACCACTCTTGATACTCTTCTTGGATCCATCTTCTTAACATGTTCAAACCACAATGGTTTCACAGATTGGTGGTTTAGTATGGATCTAATCTCTTGTTTTTTTTCAACCATCGTCCTTAGGAACTTCATATCTGCCGCCTACAGTTGTTATTTCTTATGTTTGTGGTACAAGTTTCAAGGCTGTAGATGGCTATAGGTAAGAAATACACCTGGTAAAATGTTTGCTTGAACCTTATAGAAATGTATTTGTCCCAGAGGAGCTTCCTGATGTGGTGGTAAAACCTTTTTGAACTCTATTCGTAATGCCATCATGAGATCGGCTATATTGTGTTACAACACTCCATCCAGTTCGATGTTTGCATGAAAATTTCACCTGCTGACTTTCATAACAAAGGTTTGTGTGACTTATATTGAGGCCAAGCTCCTTAAACTCACAATTACACGTGTTTAACTTGTATTGTACTTCTTCTTTGGTGCTTCCTCAGATCACCACATCATCAGCAAAAGCCAAAGCCATGAAGTCATTTTTGTTATTCAAAATTTGTCTCTCTCTTCATAATTTCATCTATTACAGTAATAAATAACAGAGGTACCCATGTGCTACCCTGTTGTACACTTTTAATTGTCACGAACCAGTTTGAATAACCATCTCATATCTGAACACCACTCTGTCAGTATTCAAACAACATTTTAGCTCTGCTAATAAGAGTCACTGGTGCATTTCTCCTCATAAGACATTCCCACAGTTTGTCCCTCATCATACTATCATATGCATTTTCTATATCTATGAAGACAAGGATGATATCTCTTCCTTTTTCCTAGTGTTTCTCTATTATCATTCTAACAGCAAAAATGAAGTCCATTGTTTCTCTGTTCCCTCTTCTTCCATCTGTTTCCTTTTTTGAAGAGGGGGACTATGATACCCTTTGTCCAATCTCCTTCTTTCTAAACGGCACTAATCACTCTGAATAGCCAGTGGTGACCATGAATTTCAGCAGCTTTAATCATGTCTGAGCTTAATTCATCTAAGCCAGGTGATTTACCTTTACTTATGCTGTTCAGACCATCTTCAACATCTACCCATGTAAGTGTGGACTCACTCTTTTCACTCCTGTTCTCTATTTCCGATATTTCCTATGTCTTCTCTGTTAGGTCTCTCCTTATGTACAACTGGACAAAGTGTCTTCTCATATTTTCTCTTATGTATTACTCCCTCCAAATAATTACTCTATCTTTCGCCAGAGCTTTTATTGGTGCGTATGAATTCCTTCCCTTTTCATGATTTTGTACAGGAGTATCTTGTTTCCTTGACTGTCTTCTTCCAATTTCTCAGTAAATTCTATCCAGTTTTTCTATTTCTCTGATTTAATCATTCTTTTTGCTCTAAATGTTCAGTACTTTTGATCTAATTCTCTCAGTTTTTTCCCTTTTTTTTCATACACCTTTCTGATTATCATTTTCTATTTATATTCTTGCCATATTTTGTTCTTTTATGGCCTCCTCAACAGCTTCGTCCCACTAAGGAGTCATTTTTTTTTTTTTAATTTGGTGCTTGTTTTTCTGCAATGTCAATTGCTGTGTCCCCAAAAGTTTCCTTAAACCTTATCCACTCTTCTCGTCCTGTTCTTATCTCATATTTAGGTAAATATTCACAGATTTTCCTTTGATATTCCACCCTTTGCTCAAGTTTTTGCAATTATCAGACTTTTATCTTTGGTTTAAGTCTTGCCTTTTACACTGGTATATTTCTAAGGGTATCAATCAGCAGCCTGTGATTGCTGGCCAAACTTTCCCCTGGAAATACTTTCACATCTGTAATAAAGGTCACATCTTCTCTATCAGAGATAACATAATCGATCAAAGATTTCTTGTTTCCAAATCCATTGGGACCAATCACGGTTTCATACCCAGTTCTATCAAAACCCACTTGTGCATTAAGATTTCCCATTATAATTATATTGTTCACATTTGCATGTTCTTTCAATTTATCAAAGAAAGCATCTTCCTCTTCTTGGGTACATCCATATTGCGGTGTATTTCCCTGAATTATAGTTGTCTTTTTGTTTATTTTCCGTCCGAGCTTAATTAGTGTCTCACTGGCATATTCTTTATCTGACACTGCATCAACGTTCTTACTGATGATAAACGATACACCATATTGTGCTTCTTTTTGGTTCCCATGCCAGTAGATCTTGTATCCTTTTAGCAGTGATTTTACACCCTTCCCCTTTGTTTCTCTCAACCCTGAAATCGAGTTCTTCACAATTAGCAATCAGGGTCTTAGTGTTTGATGTCTCAATGTTGCTTTTCTCTTTGCATAGTCTTGCTGATTATCTTTGGGCTGCTGGCCATGATTCATAGCAGAAATATGCAAAGATGGAATCATATTTGTGATTAAATTATGGTTTCTAAGGCTCTTTTTGTTATTGAGAGCAGAAATAAATACTCTCCTACTGACTTGCTGGGCCTAACTGTAAAGTGGTCAGGGTTTTAGGCCCTTAGCTCTCAACTTTCATTTATAAAATTATATTAGTTTTTCCTTTAGTTTACATATTAATATACTCAAGCTACTGAGAGTACTAAACTGATAAATACATTGTTCTTTTCCATTCATCTAGGCCTAATTTAATTATCTTTATTACTATCAAATGGTTAATTATAAGAAAGTGTGGGGTTTTATGGTAATTATAAGTTATGTAAATCATAACCAAAGTTGTAAGCAATATATGTTTTAACTTTAAATCCGTTAACTTCATTTTCAGGCCTTTAAATTTATAATCTAATAGTTTTTTCATTATTTAAAGTCTTTGTTGGAATATTCGAGTCATCCAAATTTATTAGTTTTACTTTTCATTTTATGCCTCGTGCAATGTATCAATAGCTGTACCCGGAAGCTGGGAGATGCACCTGTTCTTGCACGTGCAACCTTTCAGGGGAGGGGGAGGTTTTGGCGCGGACTACTGGCCAATCAGTGCCTTTGGTTTAGCGTCCTTGTTTGACCTTATCTGTGAGGAAAGCGTCAGACGCGGCCCACTAGCCGTTTAGCCCGCAAGGAGTTAAGATCTGTACTATCAATTGCCCTTTTCGTCACGTGTAGAGTCTCGAGATGGGAGATAGGAGAGGTAGACCAGGTGGCTAAATTATCTTTAGCCATGACAAAATCATTTCGTGTTTTTAAATCAAATATCCTGGATCATAATATGTAAATCATGTGTTAAAATAAAACTTCTAATTCAACTAAACAACCTCTTTTTTAAATCGACTGGATACCTCTACCCCCCACCATTAATTAATTAACCCCGAGATGATGCTCTACCGATACTGACTGCCGTGGACGAGACAACGAAAGAAGATGAGGATCATCCTCAACATCAGATGGCTGTGCTGACTAGTTACATAACGCCTGAGAGGGTTTTTCTGTTGGGATTTACTCCTTTAGCTTTTGGTAGTCCTGTACCAAACCCGCAAAACAGCAGGTCCCTCTCACTTGGTTCAGCCATATATATGGATATTTTAAAATAACAAACAAACCCCTTTATAAAAAAGGATAGCTTCTTACAAAACATTTGGAAAATATACAATAGCCTTAGTTAAAAGAAACTGTACAACTTAAGTCTAAATAAACTTAATAGTTGAAGATTATTGCAAATAATTCTGACTTATTATCTTCCATATTGAAAGTTGTATGTCTTCGTGTAAAGGTAAAATAAAATACAAAACTGAGTTTAAACAGAGTATTCTGAACATGTTGTCAGGTCAAGGTGCACACATCTAGATCAATACACACAATTAGTGTGGGGTCTACTTATTGTAGGGCTATTCCTAGTAATACTAAAATTAAGAAAACATTTATGGGTAATGATACCATACAATAATAGTAGCCCTTTATCATCATTATTTATATGAGCTTTGTTTCTATTGTGAGGTCAGAACACGAGACGTTTCCACCATAACTGCTTTCAAAAATTTAATCAAGTGATTGTTCTCCAATCAAATACATTTTCTCCCTGTCTACAACTTTAAATCAATAGTTCACTTGAATTTTACGTAATTTTAAATATCTAAAGACAAAACACATTAACATGTAGTTCATATGGTCCGCCATCTTGTTTACATTCTTACGCGACTGGACTCTTCTCAATTGTTGAGGACCAGACGACATTTCACTCGAGTACATGGATTGCAAACACCACCTGCCGTGTGATTTGGGCATACCAAATGTTGAATACAATTTGACCTATATAACAAGGTGATCTCCAAAGTTTTATGTGGAAAATCTACAGTAAAGCCTCTCAGGAAATAGGGAAAGGAACAAATACACACTTTACATCGCTGCCACTGGACAAATCAATTATCGCTCATTTACTCGACCAAGGTTTAATTCGACGGGAATTCATCAGAAGGGAGAGTGAACCGTACAATGTGCAACTCCCTACTGGAGGAAAGGGGGAGTGAATTGTTTAAGGATGATTTATCCCTCTCCTCTGCCACAAATATCCCCATCCCTAGCACCCTCAAACAGTGTTCAGAGCAAGTGGTTAAATCGTAGCTTGATACTCTTGGCGTACATTTGTAGATGCACCCCCAATTGTCCTCAGAAATTTGAATAAAACTTAATTATTTGTTGTTGAAATTGCTTGTTTTAGGCTATCTTTTATGTTGAAGTAGATATTGTAGTATGTGCTGATACCCCCACCCCCCATTATTTGAGGTATAATGAAATGGATTATTGCCTAATGGCTTGGAAATGTATAGTAAGACAGTATAGTAGAATCCCTGTACAAAAGTATAAAGTAATTGATAGTGAAGGAAGTCAACCTGACCTAGGCCTAGATAGAAACAAACACACTTCTCTCTTCATTTCGTCTTACACTTTTTACACTTCCACAGTTGCAAAATGTTATGAATTTTCAGAGACATTCTTTTCATATGAGATACACATTTGTGTTGTGTTTTTTAATGTGTCTCTTCATACGCGATATATACACCCAGTCGTGTGGTCCCCAAAATTCAAATTTGCAATTTATTCGATCTTACCCCTTAAATTCATTTTACTTCATAAATAAAATCCATGGTCAAAATTTTAACGATGAATATTAATGTTAAGAGAATGCACATGATGTTCATATTTTAAGTACATTATACCTTCTATAACATTGTCTACTACAATGTTGTTTGGTTACAATATTGTTAATAGTCTGTGAGGTTCATTTTACTCTACGCCATCCCCGATTGGCTACAGCGTTGGTTTAAAGCCATTTGAATTGTTTTCCAAACACCGATTTCCACCTGAGCTATGTGATGAGTCATGCAGGCCACGTCACACGCCCTCCTGCTCCCCCCTTGTTGAGCGTACTGTTGTAAGCATGTTTCCCATCAGTTAAGTTCTGTGTGCGCACATGGGGTGGATTTGTCTTTCTTTGTGCGCTTTTAACTGTTTATAAATTAATTATTTGTCTTGTTATGCAAGCGTTTTTGTTTGTATAGTGTCAGGTGAGGGGTAGAGGAGCAGTCTACGACCTGAAACTAGGCGTCTTGTTGGTTTGTAGGTATTTTGTGAGCCCTTGAAATCTACCCCTAAAAAATAAGGCTTCAAGCTAAGTAAACGTAGGATACAAGATAGAAAAAAAAGTGATCAAGAAATGCAACAGCTGTGTGCAACTGCATCCTTTGCACATCTTTAACACAGTGAAGGTGATGTCAGAGTCTGAAGGGGAGGATAAGCGGAGTGAGGATGCTACACCATCTGCTCACAAACAAAAGAAGCTAATTCGGCCAGTTCTCGTGGTAAGCAGAGAAAGAGCTGCAGCTTTGGATCGAACTAAGACTTCGGATACACAGGCTACTTACATTCTCACTGCATTTGCAAAAGATTTTGGACAGTATAAAAGAGTTGTCTATAAATCAGTCATAAATCAGCAGAGCATGAATGAAATATCGTGAACAAGCAGCGTTTGAGATTCTTGAGAAGTTTTCACCATCTGTGCTATCCACTGGAATGGAAATATTTTGCCAAGTATCAGAGGGAAAGGAAATGTTGACCGCCTTCCTATTATTGTTTCTGCTGATGGAGTAGCAAAACTTCTTGAGGTTCCTGAATTTGAGTCTGGAACAGGAAAAAACCAAGCCAATGGTATTTGACATAACAGCTAGCAATACTAGAAGACTCAGTGACATGTAATCTTTCACAGCAGAATCTAGGGTTTAACCTCCTCTACTTGGTTTGCCGACATCCCATTCTTGAAAGCATACTAGAGAAGGTTTACTCAGAATGTCTATCATCTAAATCTTCAGGGTCTGATAATGCCTTATTTCAGTGATTTCAAGCTGATTTCAGCAAAATTGATAGTTCTGATTACCATACTTTGATTAGTGATGAAGAACCTAAGCTCCAAATTTACCCTTACAAGGAAGAAATTGTGAAAAACATCAACCAAGAAGTGATTACAGGAAGCTGATAAGGCTTTCCGTCATATTAATTGGAACAATACGATCATACGGTGTAATAATATTGCACCTAGGAACACTTCATCACGCAAGATAGATGACAAGACTCATTTATTCCTTTAAACTTTTCATGTTCCGTCAAAAGTTTAAACTCCTATCAGTAGAATAAAATGGAGTTTGCCGTTTCATTATCTTTGGATTGGTTTTGTACATCAGATTGTTGTTTACAGCTCCAGACATTGTTAAGGCCCACGAAATGACATTAGTTTGATGAAATATATCTCTAAATTCAGGCGCATTGATCATGTAGTTTCAACTGCAGCAGTAAAAGCATTTTCATGACACCTGTGGTATGTAAGTAGAGAACTTGTTGGCTTGGCCTTTTATGATCCATTAGTTCCTGAAGAAGAAAAGAAGATTATGTGACAATCATTGCTAATAAAGGCGTCGAAAAGAATTTAGATGGAAATTTATGAGTCAGTCGAGAAGATGTCTATAAAGGATTTTGTTAGTGCCAATACAAAACTATTTTTCGACATTCTTGCTTTCTTACAGTCATATGTGAAGGAACCTCCAGCAGAATAGAAGGAAAGTGTTGATTTTAAAAACAGCGCTGGAGATTGTAAAGGGCCTTCCAGCGATCAACGATTTCAGGAGTATTCTTGATGCAAGACTCCAACACAGCTATTAACACATCAAGGATCAAAAGCAATACCATTTACAAGTTGTCGAACAGCATCATTCCCAATATCCCAACCCTAAGAAGGAAACAATGAATGCCAGCAAAAGTTAAATTGCCTGCTAATTAGTGTTGCTAGTAAAAAGATTTGTTGTTTGAGAGATAATGCCTTTAGAGTGACTTTGTTAATATATTTTCCAAATAGTGGCTGTTTGCTTAATCTTTGTAATGTTTGTGCTACCCCTAAATATATTCCTATGCATCTGAAATTGTATCATAATAATTAACTCTAATAAATGAACAAATTAAGAGGGTAAGCCCTACTAAAACACCTTTTTTAATTTTTTATTCTATAAATGAGAACCACCCTGTACATTATTTCTACACTATTTGAAGTATAGGATACATAATACTATAGAGGGGGGAGAGAGAGAGGAAAAAAAAGGAAATAGAAACAAATATGTATCTTAATGATCAGCAGGGCTAGGATTTTGATGACCTGAAAATGATCAAAGAATTCTAAAAAATGACTTGAAGTTTTTTAAATATTACCTAATAAATTGGACAAAAACACACACTTTTCGACATTTATTGAAAATAGATATCCAATGAAAAATCTTTTTAAACTAAATTATTCCATTCTGTCGAATATCATATTTACAATATCTGCTTCAAAAGTAGTGGACCAACCCAACCCTCGTCAGCCTAGTTGCAGGCTCTCACCAGGAATGTGTATTTTACAACCACTAAGGCAAAGAAGATACAAAGTTCATTGTCTACATTATCTTCTCACACCGACAGAATGATGTGTGTTTAAAAATGTATGCATTAAAATAATGAATGTGGTATTTAAAAAAATTCTTAATCTATAGGAATGCTTTAAAAATGACTCAAAAATGACCAAATATGACCTATAAAATATAAATTTGCACATCCAGAGGATCATGAACAGAAGGTGTGTCTATTGTAATTTGTCTGTGAAGAGCAAAA
>CABFOV010001211.1:24362-52453 GCA_902141375.1 Timema poppense
CAAAAAAAACAAAAAAAAAAAAAGACATCAAAATCCTGGCCCTGTAAATCAGTGTCCTTAGAAAAGAAATTAAAAGTTACAACAAAAGAGGTTTGACATTTTAATTCATTAAATAACCATAATGTGAATTAATTTAGTCAACACTTAGTTTGAATATAAATAAACATTTCTTGATAAAATACCATTTCAAATTCAATGAATGACAAATGAAGTGATTGTAGTCTAGATTATCTTTGTTGAGGTTCAATAAAAGAACATACAATATTTAAATACAAATACATGTTAGTCTTCAAACCATCACTACCACAGTCAGCTTCACTATGTAGAGATTTTGATATAGTCAACTTTCGACTCTACGACCCCTGGAATAATGTCCCTTTTATAGGGAACCGTGGAAAAAAGGTTCAAAAATTTTAAGGAAATTGGCTGTAAAATGTGTTTGTTGCACTTATTTAGGTCGTTGCGTTGTGGTTATCTTTGTGAGCACTCTATTGCTAGTAACTGGGGTGGGTCAGGTATAAAAATAGACACCACCCGTCAGTGCCAGCCAATATCACTTGACTATGTCCACCCCCTCCCACAAGCAAGACAATGTTTCCCCGCGTGCGACTGCCGCTACATCACGCACCAGGCTTGTTTTTGCCATTGTTATTTAGATTATCGATTTGGTTACGTTTTTGGTTTGATTTTGTGAACAATTTTTGACAACTCACACTATTGTTTTTGCTATTGTTATTTCGGTTTGATTTTGTGAACGATTTTTGATGACCCACACTATTTTTTTATTTGATACAAACTTATAATTTAGACGAAATGAGTGGAAAGCGGACCTTATTGACACTCATGAAGAAGTACGAGATCATCCAGGAATTGGATGAGAAGACAATTACAAAGACGGAGATTGCGCGGTGGCATGGCATCCCTAAGACGACACTTTTCACGATTCTCAAAATGAGCGAAGACATTGTAAATGCAGTGCAGAAGGAAGGTCACAATGTAAAGGCCAAAAATTTTAAGGGTGCAACCCACGCGAATCTGGAGCAGGCTATGCTGGAGTGGTTCAGGCAGCATAGAGCGCAAAACGTGCCTATAAATGGACCAATGATGCAGAGGAAGGCTGATGAATTTGCCCTGAGGTTAGGTATAGAAAACTTTAAGTGTTCAAGTGGGTGGCTATAACGTTTCAAAGTGCGTCACAAAATATCCAGCCACAAGGTCGTCGGTGAAAGCACATTGGTCGACCCAACACCGGTGAGGGAGTGGATGCCCTTGCTCAGAAACACCCTTAGGTGCTATCAGCCTCAAGATGTATACAACACTGATGAGCTGGGGATGTTCTACAACCTCATGCCAGATCACACTCTTGCTGTGAAAGGGGATAAATGCAAGGGTGCGAAGAGGAGCAAGGAGCGCCTCACCATCTTTATGTGCTGCAAAATGGACGGAAGTGATGAGATGAAGCCTCTCGTGATCAGGGAGTTCAAGAAACCCTGGGGTTTCAAGGGCAACATCCTGCCTTGTGACTATGATTCTATTAATATTATTATTATCAGCACCACGTCTTACTACCCGTTCGGGTTACACGCACTTATGCTAATGTGTAATGGTAAGCTGATTGTGAGATGGAATGAAGGACCTACAGTTTAACGTGGAGTCCGAACCACGGTGGAGGCCCGGCATTCCCCACATTCACAAGATGTCTTGTCAGAGGTGAAGGAAGGGTTTGGTAATCAGATAAAATTTGTGCCGGGACCGAGGATTGAACCCCGGCCGCCAGCATAAAAGTCTGACACCTTACCCCTAGACCGCCAGGTCACCTATTATGATTCTAATAAAAAGGCATGGATGACCTCGGGGGTGTTCATGAGGTGGCTTCAATTGAAGATGGACGCTGCAAATAGAAAATTTGTGTTCTTTATCGACAAACTCAGAAACATCAAGCTGATGTTTCTGGCAAAGAACACCACCAGCATGCTTCAGCCCCTGGACCAGGGAATAATTCTGCAAGTGAAGGTGAAGTTCCGCGAGATGCTTGTGCGGAGTATGGTGTGGAACCTTGACACGGGCAATGAGGTCAATAAGTGGGATGTGTTCAGGACCATGGAAAGAATCCTCGCCAGTTAGAAGGGCCGTGAGACCGGCGGTAATCGCCAACTGCTTCCGACACGCCCACTTTGTCCTACCAGTCAACGAAGACGTTGCCGTCCGTGTGTTTCCCACCACTGCCAGTGCTTAAGACCCAGACAACCCACTGCCAGTGGGCGCCATTTCCCAGCCAGGCCCCTCCATGGAACCGTAGCCTGGCTCAACAACAGCACCTTCGTCTGCCCACCTGACTTTCACCTGGCTGTGCGACGAGAAAATGTGACAGAGCTTAGCCCCAGACTGCACGTATGAGGATTACATAGCAGCAGATGATATCACAGTTTGGGGCAACCTCGATGACGCCGAGAAGAAGCAGGCCTCCATAGTGGACTTCTTCAAGAAATAGGTAGGTTTTTTACACATGTTTAATAAAAAATGCAAATTTTGCATATGAGGGTCGGGGTTGAACAAAATCGGTTAAAATTCCAATAACGACCCCTTCAAAATAACAACCCTTTTCCAGGGAACCGTGAAAGGTAGTAAAATTGAGAGTTGACTGTCACTAGAAAAGATTCTTACAGATCACAAAACTTAAAGACTAGAATAAATGACTTTTTTATGTCATTATATACATTATAAAGAAATAAAAGAGATCACAACATTAAAATATGACTAGATATAAAATAAAATACATATGTTTTCTTTAAATAGGCCTACTTAACTTATTCAAGTTGAGTATCTTGTTTATAGTTTCAATTTTCATAGGAAGAGCGTTTAAAAATTCAAACTTTTTTTTTGCGGCCAACAATGGTAACATTTACCTATATTATTAGTGTTATTTTATAGGCGTTAATACAATTCAAAAGTTAAAGCATAAATAAAATTACATAAAAGTAGATTTAGTAACATTTTCAGCTGTCAAATAAGGCCCTTCCTATGAATATTGGAGTGTAAAGATTCCAGCATTCAGTGGTATACAAAGTGATCTTAAAACTTCACTTGACCTCCTTAATATTCTGTTTTTATGGTCATAGAGTACAAAAAAATACAAAACAAAAAAAAATATTTTATTGCATTCAAATTATGTGCACAATAACTTAAGAAAATTGTTAATAAAATAGATAAATATAAAACCAAGGTGGCTACTAGACGAAAGTTTTTAAATTCTTTTATATTTCCAATACCATACATTCAGTGTTTGTGTATTTTCAAATCCATTATATATGAAGTCAGTATTAGAGTCTGTATGTTAAAATAGGCAATTCTATGCAGTGATATTCTAGTTTAGGTTGGTACCACTTTGAAATGTGTTCTTTTTTTTTTTATCTGATCTGTGTCTATGTCTATGAACTTGTGTAGCAGTTGAGTCATGTTCTTAGTTATTATAACATGTATTGTCAAGTCTAAAACTGGTTAATTATTTCTATAAACTTGTGTACTCAGACAAGAGCTACCTTCAGAGATCCGTGAAATCTTTTTATTTTTTGCTGTAATAATACACCGCCATTCATTTTTCAACATGAAACCATGTCCTACAGCTAGCGAGGATGAAGTTTAAACTACAAAAGAATTCACCCAGAAATAGGATAAAAATTACTCTGAGTTGAATGTGCTAAGCTAATACTTATGTTGGAAAAGTTGTTGACAGCGTTACATCTATGTCTACACTAGCATCTAAAAATGGGTATTTGTGGAAACATTTAAGAACCTATGTTTGATACTTATCTAGCTTTTCTGATTTTGAACTCATTGCATCAAGTTAGTGTAGATTTCAATTTGTACAATCTCAACCATGAATGTGTATTATATAAATTACATTGCTCATAGATCAGAACAGTTTTGAAATCAAATAAAACATATCTACTAACTAACAGAAACTGGGGGGGAAGATTAGGGCAGCATTATAAACTTGCATTTGGACACTTTATAGACCCCCAAAATTTCATAATAGGTTTACATCCGTCAATAATGAACAATGCACAGTAGGGTCTGTGTATTTTACTACATAAATAGGAGTATTAATTTGCTTACTGTATTAGGTAAATACCTGTTAATATCAGCTTATATGCAAGGATTGACCTTGGCTGAGATTTCTACATGATTACAACTGGCTTGTAGGCGTTTCTCTACCGGTACAGGAACACGAAACAATTTGCCCCCTGGCATGCACACGCACACCTTGAACTGTGCAGCCCTAGAGATCCCTCCTGAGGGGTTGACTTGGGCGACAGGGATATTCTTAACATCCAGGGACACACCTTCGCGGCCACTCAGGATCACACTTCCGTTAACACTTTTCAGAAATATATCTTGATCAGCAGACCATACAATTTCCCTTCCATCCACGTGTGTGCCTTCATTACCGCGCAGGAAAGCATATTTATCCGCCTGTATGTCAAGACCGGATGAGACAGGACTCGTTATTCGGTGAGTTTGGACCATCTTTACATCCAAATGCTCAACTCCTCGGGGGAGGCCGAAATTTGGAAAACCCGTAGAGAAAATGGGGTGTCCTGTCGTTGGGTCTCGTACTTCGAAAGATTTAATGCCAGCAATGAAGGTACTGTTAAGTCCAACAGAGATTTTAGGATCTACTTTTCCGCCACTGTCTATGACGTTAATAAAAACTGAGCCGCTGTCGCCAGTTAGTTCAACAGGACATTCGTCAAATCCTTCCAGCTTGCCGTCCCGTTTGTAAATTGTATCCAAGTCGGTGTTTCCGTAAAACACGACCAGAGACTCTTCCGGAACTAATTCAAGGCTCTCCATGCCTTGTCCTAGTCGAAGCACGCCCAGAATTATGAAGGTCAACAGCAGGTTCCCCAATGACAAGACAAAGAGCAACATCACCAACGTCCAGAAAGCGTAGGTTTTCCTTCCTCGTAAACCAGTCTTATGAAGGGACTGTTCATGTACAGGGACATATCCAGCTCTGATAAACAATAAAAACATAGTTAGTCTGCTTTACTAAATTTTTATAAACAATTTTACACATTCTCATAATAAGTAGGTAATTCTTGATTGCAACATGTATCTCACATTATTTAGTTATATAAATAGCTGTGTACATTTTGGACAGCAAGTCTACAATATGTGCAATCACCTGGTGTTCATAGTTGAAAGAGGGTCTATGTACCTACATGGAAACAACATATTATAGCTACAAAATAAAGTAGCAGAGCATTTATATATGATAGGGAAAAATTATAATTAACTTTAAATATAAATGAAGGAATGTATTATTGTAATCTAAATTTCAGGGCTATACTGAGTAGGATGTTTTGTTGGTTCAAACACCTCTCAAAATTATTAATAATGTATTTTTTTAATCTTCCTAAATTCTTGGGCTATAAGCTTATTAGTAACTCACAAAATTCACAAAGCCTTAAAACATAATTTAACTTATGTTAATAAAAACCCTTTTAGAAATATTTAAAATAAATAAATCTAGGCTACTTGATATCATGTTTTCATGTGTGTTGCAATGCAGGTAGAAACACCCTTCCCCCCTTCATATACCTCCTTTATTTTTTTCCACAAATCTGTGAAATTCAGTAGACTACTTGTAGTTTTACTAAATTATGCATTTATTCCTTTGAAAAAATATCTATGAAATTAGTATCTTACATACTAGTTTAATGATATACATTCAAATTTGAAAAAGAAACCTAGGGTAACATAAACAAAATAGTTTAAAATATTCCAGTGAATCTAAAAAAAATTAGTGGAACATATTTAATTTAGTTTGGGCCAGATTATCTTTAATTATTCTCAAAAAAGAGAAAATACATTTACTTAGTTATGTTCACCATACCCATAATGAGGGCTGAGTGTTCTTTTTATTTGAAGGTTTGTATGTACATGTAAAAGAGCAAGAACAATTTTTCTTATGCAGACTATTTTTTAGTTATTTTATTTTATATGAGCTATGTAGATTTTAGCATAGTATTATAAAGAAAGTAACATTTTTTAAGAGTGGTTAATTTACATTAATAATAAGCTAATAATAATTGTAATGTAAAAATATAGAAAATTAGAAGGGGGGTATAAAAAAATTATAAATAAATTGACTGACAGCAAAATAAGAGTGAAACAATATAATCATACATTTCTGATTAAAATATAAATGAAGACTAAAATGAATATAATACAGCTATGAAAATTATAGTGAAAAGAAGTAACATGCAATAAATTTATATATTTAAAAAGGGGTTTATAACAACAAAAACGCTTCCCAACAACATTAATACTCATGATAAACACATATAAGTATAGTAGAGTCTCAATAATCCAACCTAAACGGTTAGATTACCAAGATGTCAGCTAATACGGAAACAGGTGAAGGAGGAGGGGGTAAGAGCAGAAAAACAAATCCAGATTACTGCAAATATAAGTGCAGAATCGATATAAAATAAGGTTTGTTAGTAATTATTCTAAAGTACAAATACAGTACTGTAATCCAATAAATGATAGAACTTTTATTTTATGTAAACAAAACTTTGGATTTAAAATTATTGTATGTGGTACCTGTAATTAAATTCATTTGACTAATAATTGATAATTACATCTTGAAACACTGAAACTATGCAGTAGAAACAATAAAATACCCAAAACAGCAGCATGAAATACAACAAACAGTATGCCAAGTCAAACAGGGTTGTTGCCTTGTTCCCGGCGGAAAGGGAGGCAACATGAGAGCATGCTACATACATATTGCCTCCTTTTACCATAGTGTAAAGTAGCCTCAATACCACCAGGTAATCTGAATATTTTGTTGCACTTAATACACGTTCTATTTTGAAAATTCCTTAGCAATCCATGCTCTATAAATGTTGAAAATAATTGGAAATACTCCTCTTCCAATATCAACGCAATGATAAATTAAATATATTGATTTGCAAAAGTTGTGCTTGTTATGAAAAAAATTAAAATGTTGTAGTTGTCATGGTTTTTCATCTTTAGTCAAAATATGTGTGAACTATTTCCTGTCATTTTACTAAGTAGATTTTTAATCTTATAATTATAAATTAATTTAAAAAGAATCGTAATATTGGTACAATTTGAATTTCCTATTATTTTTGTTCCTATTACCTACTAATAAAATTAATTGTTTGACAAGGAACTAGAGCTTATCTAATGCACACTATTTCTAATAATATTTATGTTAAAAGTGTGAGTTTAAAAACGGAAGTTTTCACGCTATTCCCAATAAAATTTGTGTTAAAAGTATGAGTTTTAAATTATTTTCTCGGTATAATGGTTGGAAAAACTAATATCCATTTCTAAGTTATGGACGTTTTAGCTTTTAAGTTAAAGACATAATTTTTAGTAACGATAGAAGGAATTAATTTTTTCCTAATAGATAATTGTTTACCTGAAATTACTGTTATGCTGTCTAGTAATATTTCGTTTAATCAAAGCTTTGTCTCTCAAAGAAAGGGTGGTAAATCCTGTCTCAGAAGCAACATCAGACATTGGGGATGCTCTTGAATTTGGTAAAGTTGACATTTCTCCAGAAAGTAATGTCTGTAACAAATAAAATATATGTTCACCATGGTAGATACATTTTATTGTGGATATAAAATTGTGTTTCTTTTGAGATTTAATAGGTAAATAGGGGGAATACAAACTCTTTATTTTGTAAACAAATAGCAGAAGCTGCTCATACTCATACTCGATATAATTATTATCGAGTCGATGACGGAAGAAGGCTTTGGAAAAAAACAAATATTTCTTAAAATAAAACTTTTATTGATTCCATAAAATCAGTAACTAAACTATGAATTACTTTTTTTTAATGGAATTTGAGCATAAAAATATTTAAATATATCTAACATTTGATAAAAATATATTGATAAAATTTAAGTTTTAGAAGTTGGTTAAGTTGTTTAATTTTTTGTGGACTTACTTTATTGCCTTGTTTTTTTTTGTTTATATGCTTCGTAATCATGGCATCTGAGAGGTATAGTTTCTCTTTGACGACATTTAGGTGAGTAAATGTAAAATACCATATATTATATATCTCAACCCAGTTTTTTAAATTGTCTGTATTTAAATCTTTTCTTATTATATCTAGTTTGTGTAGGTATCTATTCTTTATGTCGTCCTAATGTGCTCAAGTGGTAGGCCCTATTGAAAATCAATTATTTTGCGGTGTAATAACTTTGAAAAATTGTCTGCAAACTCTTTTAAGTTAAATTTAAAAAAATGACTTATGGAAAATTTAAGACATAGGTTGTATCCGAATAGTCTACTTCACGCGCCGTCGACCCTTGACGTTCACTCGTTAGTTGCATTAGCAATCACGTGATCCAAGTGCAGATCTGTCCGAATAGTTAAGAAATTTGCTAATACACCCCTCACACGTCCTTTAGTCCAAGGGCGATAGCAAGTACCCTTGACACGCCGTCGAGGCGGTGTTTGATCGGCAATTGGTTAATTTTTCGTCTGCTAGAGCGAGAGCTCCTAGAGTAATGTGATATTTAATAATGTATGTTAAATATACTGATTTCTTTGTAGTGTTATAGAGTTGTATTTTGTTGTGTTGGATAGTTTGGCTAATTTGTCATGTGCAGTGAAAATAAGTCACCACAAATCTGTAAGAGGCCTACGATAATTCGGGCTGATAAATGGCTTTTAAAATAGTTTCTAAAATCATTGGGGGGAAGCAGCATTGCGAACTCAAGGGTGTGAAAATGATATTTTGCTGTTCAAATAGTCTGTTGCAGTCCTCGATCTCAAGTGCGTGTTAAATGTAAAGTCATCAAGTCAAGTGTACTTGACTATTCGGATACAGAGTATCTTTGAGTTTTAGTGCGTTCATTTTATTGCATTGCAATAATGGAATCTTAACAATAATATTATTATTATTATTAGCACCGCGTCTTACTACCCGTTCGGGTTATACGCACTTACGCTAATGTGTAATGGTAGGGTGATTGTGAGATGAAATAAAGGACCTACAGTTTAACGTGGAATCTGAACCACGGTGGAGGCCTGGCATTCCTCACATTCACAAGATGTCTTGTCAGAGGTGAAGAAAGGGTTTGGCAATCAGATAAATCTTTGCCGGGACCGAGGATTGAATCCCGGCCGCCAGCATAGAAGTCTGACACCTTAACCCCTAGACCGCCAGGTCACCTTAACAATAATAATTTCTCTCTGACAAGATTTAGGTACTCTAAGTAAATTAAATATATAGGGGCCTACCAAGCTTACACTTATATTTCTATGTTTTTTAAATTTCTTCACTTATACTTTACTATCTGCATACAACATTGTATTTAATTTTTTATGACCCAATTTTAAAAATCACACATTATTTGCAAGGTAGATTTATGCCAAACATGTATTGTTACATTATTATCTTGCACAGACAAACAGTCTAAATCATTTAAATTAGTGGTTAGGGAATAGTTTCACTTTCTTTTATATAAAAAAAGCTAAAAAATACTCCTATTACTAAAGTTTTTTTTTTGCACCACAGCATGTAGACCTACTAATTACGCTAATGAGTTAAGTATGAGGAAGGTTGAATCTAGAGGACATGTACTTGCCTTGGTGTGGAGGGAGAGTGGAAAACTATTTTAGGAAAAATCAAACTTCAGTACTCCCGACTGGGAAGAGAAGAGCCCTTCAAGTGTAAGGGCATGCTTAATAGGACATACTTTGCACCCATAGTCACATATGCAGCAAAAATATGAACATTGTATGTAAGAGAGACTAGGAAAGGGAATAAAGTTTGTGAGGAGCATATTAGCTGTCACAAGTAGAAACAAGATTGGGATTGAAGTTATCTGGGAAAAAGTGTAAGTATAGGAATGTATGAGATAGTAGAAGAAGCAAGACTGAAATGGTAGGCCTATGGTCATGTAATGAGGAGTGAAAATGAGAGAATGTGAACCCTCCTTAACTAAAATAAGGAATAAACAGAAGGTCCAAAAAACAATGAATAACAAGGGGGCAAAAAAGGGGCAATAGGAGTGAGTGATTGGAGTTCTGTCCTTTGAATGCCTGGTATCAAACATTCGAAACTCAGATCTCGCAACCCACACCAGTTGCGGAAGTAAATATATGAACAGTCAACCTCGTAGAGCTCATTAACCAAAAGGTATATATCCCAAAACTACAGTAAAACGAAAAGACATGTAAAAATACACTACCTATGACTATGGTGAACCATTAGACTACTGCAAGAACTAGTTTTAAGTTGATATTTATTCATCAAGAAGTTAATATCATATGAAAATATATAATATATTATATGGAGATAATCTTTGAAATATACAAGAAGCTTTCGACAAACTACCATTCCCACATTCTGACGACATGTAAATTTTTAAAAGAAAAAACATTAATTAATTATTTTGAGCGCCAGCATTAAAGAACAACAAGATAATCAAAAGTGGCTTTAGCTCGACAACAACCTTATCATAATGTCAAGACTTTCCATTAGTAAAAATTCTTTACGGACTAACTAGCAAAATACATTTCTTATAAAACATAAGAATTGATCCAAAAATATCTTAATAATCTCAAAACAATTACCCCCTATTCCATTATTCGGTTAACGCTAAACAATCTCATTATAATAACAAAATATTCCATAGAACTTCTCAAAAGACAATTAACTAACCATATGTTGAAGCTTAACGATTTCATAGTAAAATAAGATCATTCTACGCATTATGTAAATTTAAGCCCAGTTAATAAGTCCCAATTATTTACAAAAGGTCAAAATAACAAATTTGTAACTAATATAACTCAATATTGACATTATTTCACAAAGTTAAAGATATCTATAATATCCTAAGTTCAATGATCGATCCCTCCCAGAGCAAGTAATTAAATCGACATCTCAACAATCGATGTTATTGACACGACTAAGTTACAAGTTAACCACATAGAAAATAAAAAAACAGATCTTATCTTTATTTAAAGCATTTAAGAAATGGCCAAAAGAGAGTTTTGAAATATGCAACAAAATTTTTAAATAAAGGTAAAATATACTAAAATTGCCAAAGAGAATTTAGACCTTACATTTTAACAATCTGAAGCCGGGGCTTCTACTTCCCCAAATATAATCAAGTCCAAGAGTGACGACTGGTTGTCCTGCCACCACTATATATACAACACAACACAGAGAAAATAGATGACAGGAAAAAGAGTGGGGGACAACATATGGAACACTCGGGAACAATACCCGCATGACAACATAGCTTCAAAACAGTTTCTTAGACCTTCGAGATTATCCTAGAACATAGACAAGTAAAGTGTCTTTGCCTCTAGAGCTCTTTGCATCTCAAGTTTTTTGTCACTACTACATAACAACACTGGTGGTCAGTCTTAATTCAAGCCACAGATGTGCGTAGTTGTGATTGATATTTTCTCACGTTGGTGTTCTGCATCGGCGCTGGGAGTGGTGCAATGGGGTAAGAAACAAGTTTCTCTTCAATTCTTGTAGCCCAATGCTACAAATGGTGGAGATGAAGTAGGAAAAAGTCTGCAGGGGAGACCAAGGAAGCAATGGAAAGATCAGATTACAGAAAGTGTGCAAGTGAGAAAAGAATGGTAGAGATTAAAGGAGAAAGGTGGAAGGATAGCGTAAATTGGAGGCATTCTACCAAACATCCAGCCGCAGGCTGGAAATAAAGTCTGTTCACGGTAGGAATTGTTTTCTTAAAGGCCTTTTTCCCTTACCAGAAATCTATTATATAGTAGGATATTGGTAGGAAAAAGGACCGTTTAAAGAGTAATTCTTACTGTGAATAGAGTATAGTTGTTGAGATCCACAGTTAAGCTCTACATCTTCTTGACTCCACATACTTTTAAATGTTATTTGAAAAAACACCTTGGAATTAATATATATTTTTTTATCTGGGAAGTTGGTGCAGATTGAATATGCACTCGCAGCTGTTGCAGCGGGGGCACCATCTGTTGGCATCAAAGGTGGGTATTTGGTCACAATCATGGAGCTTCACAAACCAGCACCACCAAATAAACAGGGTTCCCAGTCACTTGGAAAATTGGGAAAACAAAAGGGATTCCACCAAAATTGATAAAAATGTTGGAATATTGATGAATTTGTGATACCTGAGTCGTCATAATAATCTGTTTCTAGCCTATGTTTGGGTCAGTTTAAGTAAAATACCTTCATCTTCCTCTATCCTTCCATCATTTTCCCTCCTTTACTTGCGTCCATTTTTATCCTCTCACTTTTACACTTTCTTTATCTACTCTCCCCATGTATTTTTTTCTCTCCCTTGTATTTTTTTCTACATACTTCATTTACAAAATTTTCTTTGGTGTACTCTCTTTCTCCGTCTTAATTACATGCCCATTCTATCTTAGTCTTGCTTCCTCTGCTATCTCATGTAGACTTACTTCCTGTACTCCCACTCTTTCCCAGATAGCTTTTTTCCTGATCTTGTTTCTCCTTGTGACAGCTAATGTGCTCCTCACAAACTTCATTCCCATAGCCTCCACTTTCCTAGTCACTTTTACATTCAATGTCCATATTTCTGCTGCATATGCGGCAATGGGTACAAAGTATGCCTTATACAACACTTTCTTACACTTCACTGGCACTTATCTTCGTCATTGCAGGTCTCTTCACACCTACAGAACAATCCTCTCTGCTCTCCTCTTCTCATTAGATCCTCTCTACTTCCACCTTCTGCCTCAATCACACTTCCAAGATATTTTATATCCTGTACTTTTCTCAGTTCTACTCTATTCTACTCTACTCTACTACATTCAACTTTATAACTTTACTAGGCCTTATCCTCTTCCTTGTCATTACCAACACTTTACCATGCTGAATTTCATCCCACACTCTTTCCCTTCCTCCTTCCATACCTGTAGCTGTTCCTGTACTTCCTTTTCCTTCTACCCCCCATACCATTAAGTATGTATCAAACATTATGGCTTTCATTCTTTCTTCCTCGAGTTTTCTTGCCACTTTATTCATGACCATTTCCATTACCATTACAAATATTAGTAGTGAGAAGGCACTCCCCTGCTTCACTCAATTTAAAAAAAATTTGAAACCACTCCATCCTCCAACTATCAGTCTTAACACAACTCCTGTTATCCTCATACATTCTTTTCACTCTCATTACAACTCCTTTTTCCACTATGGACTCCTCCATCACTTTCCAAACTTTATTTCTATCCACGATATCATATGCCTTCTCATCAGATGTCATATGGCAAAGATAAATACTTTTGTAGACCTTGGTTCTCTAAATCCGTGTTCTTCCTCTTAACACCTTCCTATCATTTTATTTCTTATTCTCATTTCCAATATCTTCTCTATATTTTCGTACATCGGTGCATCAGCGTTAACCCCCTATAATGTTTACACCTCTGCCTGTCGCCTTTCCTCAAAATAGGTATTGTAACACTCTTCTTCCAGTGCCTTGTTCTCCTTCCAAATTACTCTCACCATTGTATACCTACTGCACCTGTAACTCTTATTATTTCTACAGTCATTTAGTCCATATCCGGTGCCTTTCCGTGTTTCGTCCACTTTAATGATATGTCCTCCACCAGTGGTGCAGAATATGTTCAGAGATCCAATATTCCCTCATGACATAACATTTTCATAAAAAAATTCTCAAAAAAACCATAGCACTCAAAATAAAATATTGAATATGTTATATAGGCTGAAGGGAATAAGGATTATTACCTACTACATGGTTTGGAAAATTCAAATTCAAATATATTTTTATAGTAAGCCTACCTACCTTATAAAAAATTTAGTTGTCTCCCAGAAATGGCAACTTTCCCGTTTCCTTGTGTGTATTACATATTGTTATTAATTGTTCATTGATACCAGTAGGCCTGCCAGGGGTGCAGAATATGTCCGAATGCACAAACGAGGTTCAGAGGAAATTAAAGCAGTCCTGGGGAAATTTGGGGCAGGGAAAAGTCTAACAATTTTGTTGACGTTTTTAGTATGTTATGGTCCTGATATAGTAGTTTCATTTGTATGAAAAACAAAGGCCGATGACACTCAACACCCGACACTATCAGTATATGCCAAAGTGGGGCAGTGTCAGTGTAAGCACAAAAAGTTGTGTCTAGGAGCTAAGATAATGGGTCAGAGTTCTAGATAAGAAGTCAGAGGTTGAGATCACGGGCAGAGGAAAAATCTAATAATTCAACCTGGCTAATGGCGTAGTTGAGTGATGAGTCATGTCAACTACCCTACCGCAGGTGTTTGGTAGCTATGGTGGGCAGGTGGTGGAGGGTAGGGAAGGGTGAGCGATGTTTTGTTTTAGTTTGAGTTCAGTCATCCGTTATATCACGGCCTAATTACACAGTGATGTGCACGCAGTTATTTAAACTCGTGACATGTGTATTGTAATAATTGTGTAGCCATGAAATTGTTGTTTTTAGTGGACCTATTAAGGTTTGTACATTGTACATTAGATAAATGTTTATAAAAAATTAGATGGTTTAGTGAAACAAATGTTTTATGTCGACTTTTAAGAGCGAACAAGACGTCAACTGTGCTTATTGTATGTAAATGGTGTGGCAGACGTGATAAACTCAGGTATCACATGTCTAATAAACATCCCAAAGAAAAACCTAGAAGTAAGTATCAAAGAAGTATTGCACGTTTTGTAAAACATAAATTATTTGATCAAGAAAAACTAATAGTCGTAAATAGCGATAGTATTTCCCCTAGTGTGGTTGATAGTGATGGATCTTGCAGTAGTGGCAAGTTTATGAAAAAACAAAAAGTTTATAAAAATCAACGATTAAACCAAGGCCTCTCAGAATTACACTCAATTGCCTCTTACTCTCAAGATGTAAAATTCCATGTGGGACCTATTTTCTCCTCTTCTACTATTTCTTCTTGCTTTCACCCATGGTTCTTTTTCTTCATATCCTGTTTCAATGTTCTTCTTTCTTCATCCATCATACCAACTTCTTGTCTTTTCTCATTCCTTCTGTTCCTTACCCTGGTTAAATAACACCTTACTTCTACATCACATTCCAGCATCTGTCCACTTTTGCATTCAATTGTCCTGACTTCTCATACCACTCGCTTCAAGCTTTTTCTCTTCTCCCTATATTCTTCCTCTGTTTCCTCATTACTATTCTTAAAACTCCTTCTGATTGCTTTATTCTTCTCCTCTATTGTTTCCTTCAGGCTTTTGTTCCACCAGGGTGTCTCCTTCCTCTTCCTACTTGTCCTCTCACGTACCTCCTCTGCAGCTCCCATCAAATTTAGCTTACACCTCTACACTCTGCTACTTATACTTGGTCATTAAGCTCCTTGCCTCTCTTAGGTACAGCTCTCCATCCTCTCCATTTTTTAGCTTCCACAGCCTTATTCTTCTTTTTTTCTTACCGTTATCTTTCTCCTACGTTCCCATCCCTTGGTGTCTTCCACCAACAACTTATGGTCACGATCTAAGGACACACTTGTTATTACCACGATGTTTATGGTCTGCCTTTTCATTTCTTCACCCCTTCAAGAGTAGTCTTAGCTCCTCATCCCAACTGTATCTAGTGATCTTATGGCTTTCTCTTTCCTTATTATACCAGTTGTTTGCCTTGAGTGTAATTTTGAAATAAAAATGTATATAAAACATTGATTAAAACACATTGTTTATCTACCCGCACATCATCTTTAAATATTGAGTTAAGTCCCTATCGAGCTCAAATCATCTTATTTTATACATCAGCGGCTCTCAAACTGTCTTTAGATTGTACCCCTTGGCCATGACTAAAAGTTTAATGTACCCCCCAAGATAAAAACATCTCCAAATGACAAGCTTTAAAAAATATGACCACAGGTTAACATATTGAGCTATTTATAATCTATCGGAGAAAAATATCAGTAGTCAAAATATTTCAAATGTGACAAAGCTATATAGAAAATCCTACTATTATAGCCTTAACACATAGTTTTACTGTAAAAAGTCTATAGAAAAGTTTTATACATTTTCATCACAAATCTGTTCAAAAATAGAGAAAAAAAAGTAAACCTAAACACAATATTTTCAAATAAAAATTTTTAATTGTAATTATAGAGCTGATATATTATGAATCCCAAAGTTTTTCAGCGAAAAGGCTGTGGTTACATGGCTTGATTTCGGATTGTCCAGAGAAACTTTCAAGTGGGGGTTTAGCTTATTGCTGTACTTAATTTCAAGTACACCACGAATGAAACCTCACTATCACAGAGATCTGTTGTTGAGAAAGGCATCATAAACTGTTAATGTAGAAGGTGTCAAGTTGAGGGTTGAAAGTTCTCAGAAATTGGTCTCCAGCCGAGAGCAAATACAGGAAAAAGAGAGGTGGAAATACTCTAATTTTTTATCATTACTTTTAAACTGAAATTTGTATTATATTTTTGAACACAAACAATGATAGCTTAAACAAATAAGTTGATTTTCCATCATGATAACTGTCCTACTTGACCCTAATATTATTTTTGCTAGGGGCTAGTGAACTTATAATTTACCAAATTTTAATTTCATAGCTTTCTTGACTCATTATCTGCTTACACCTTAAAACATTATGTCCTAGTCAAAATAATTATTTGTCACACCAAATCAGGGCAGTGTAAAGGGGTAAATTCTTACTGCACTTTATATGATGAGATTAAACAACGTTCAATAATTAAAATTCACAAAAATAATACTTATTTGGAATATAATGACCACTGGTTTAAATCATGGTTAAAATTAGGGTGCTCTGGTGCTCTTGGTTGGACTGGTTCGGTTTGAAAAACAATCAACTGTTGACAGTCAACCTTGTAGTCCAACCAAGACCTTAAGGAGCTGTCTGTGACAGTGGAAACTTGTCCTTAAAAATGTTTGTGTCTTTTTTTAATCGTTTTCCCTAAACACTTTCTACTCCAGTCTCAATAAGGTAATTATTGTGTTGGCTATCCCTTGAAACGTTTAGCAAAAATAAAACTGAGTAACACAGAATTTTTTTAATTTGTTTTTAAAAGACCAGATTTAGTACCCTGTACCCTTGATCTTAGATTTAAAACTCAAATAATTTAGATAATTTTTTGTTGTTGAAAATATACTAGGCTATTCTTTTCATTATCATGTTTATTTTGAATTAATTAATCTCAAAATGTAAGGTTATTGTTTATAACTCTGTTCGATTTTGTTTTCAATGTGTGTCAGAGGTGCTATAAAGTGTCTTTGTGACGATGACTATTTTCACCTATTTCAATAAATGGATTGGATGCTTAACAACCTTTTCAAGATATTTTCATGGTTTTCCAAAAGACAATAATAATTACTCCCCTCTCTCCCCCCCCTTTTTTTAAAAAGAATTTGTAAAATCCTGTTGAGACTGTTATATATATAAATTGTACTTTTGTGTAGCATCAAATGGAATTGTCGTTGCAACGGAAAACAAGCACAAGTCAATTTTGTATGAAGAGCATAGCGTCCACAAGGTTGTCATGATAACTAATCACATTGGGATGGTTTACAGTGGTGAGTGACTCTCACCGTTTATAATAACTTAATATCTTAATATTTAATAATACTTTCACTATTTTTTACTTTATAAGTGTTTTTAAAAATCTAATTAATTTCACAATAAAGTACAAGTTAAATTAGGTTGGGTTTTTTTTTTGCAAAAAAATCCATTGAGAAAGATTTAAAATAATATCGCTTCACGGTCTAAGTTGTCACTCTCGCAATAGAGTAGACTGAAGATGACAGATCGAGGGCTTGAATCCTTGCCATGTGTACCGAGGGTGGTTTTATACTCTTATTCCATGCAAATACGGATACACTTCCTTTAAACCCAACCCTCCTCATCATCAATACAGCACCGTGTCTTGCTACCCGAGACACAGTGCTAAAAAAGTAAAAAGTTAGTCCACTTGCAACATGCCATATTCTGTTTACCCATTTATTGATTGGCTAATAAGCTTATTTACATTGTTTTTAACCATTGTATACTAATAAAAACACCATGAAATAGTGTGATTAAGGGCTCCACCTACTTGGAAGGAAATATACTTGCACCACACTATTTCCAATGAAAATGGCAGATTTGGAGCGTCAAATTCACTAAAACAATATTAAATTATTTTGAAGTTCTCTGTTTGATCCTGTTAAATAACTATTTGTTGGAGAAGGACTAAATTTATGTTTCTAACCATTTAATTTGATCTCAAACCTTCTACATCTTAGTGATAATCAATAAAACAAATTAACTATTCCCAGGGTGGGGACCTGGTGGTTTAGGGGTGGGTGTCAAACTTCTGTGCTGGGGGTCCGAGGTTCAATCTTCGGTTCCGGCATAGATTTATCTGATTACCAAACCCTTCCTTCACCTCTGACAAGACATCTTGTGAATGTGGGGAATGCCAGAGCCTCCACCGTGGTTCGGATTCCATGTTAAACTGTACGTCCTTCATTTAACCTCACAATCATCCTATCGTTACACATTAGTATAAGTGCATACAACCCAAGCGGGTAGTAAGACGCGGTGCTAATAGTAGTAACTATGCACACATTTTCAAGAATTATTTTAACACAATAAAACTTAAAATGTTAGTTATAAAACAGGGGGGGGGAACCTTGTGACATTGGAAGGCCGTATGTCCCGGTTTACTCAAGACTGCACATCATTTAGGTACAGTCAAATTTGCCAAAACTATAAAGACGTAATTTACCTAAATATAAGTTAATGTAGGCCTCTTTTAGAAACTCATAAAAGAGCAAATGGTTTTTTAGTCTACATTTTTTCCTATTATTCACTTAGGACAGATTTCACTATCTTTGTTTTTATTGTATATTTATAGAGGAACGCTTTTTTTTCACGTATAAATTATTTGACAGAAACAAATTTTTCACTTTTTCTTGAGTTTGCTCTTAATGGATCTTGGTTCATGTTTAAATTTAACTCTAAATAGATACTGTCCAAGCATGCTTAAAATATATATCAGCATGTAATAGGGTTTAGAAAATCACTCGAGAATGGAATTCTACAAACTAAACATCTCAACAATTAATAAAACACTTTATTCTATTGTATTGTAGGAATACAATTTGAGTTAGATGATGCATAATTTATAAACAATGAAGAAACATAATTGACAAAATATGTGAAAAAGCAACATCCAACACCTCATCTCTGGTATAGGAACATGTTGTTACCTTTTACCTTCATTTTGGGGTGTGAATCCTATTTTGAAATAGCTAGCCAATTTTTGGACGGCTGCAATGTGTCTCAGTGCTCAGGTAGGCAGCTAATTTAAACTATCACTATCAGCTCTTCACACAATTTTTAAAATCAATTATTGATTTGTATTATTCAATATTTGTTCAAAATTTGGCCATTTGTTTCAATAAAAAAATGCTAATCTCATATTCCTATCTATATTGATAAGTTTTTATGGTACATTTTTTGTATTAGACCTATATTTAATAATGTCAAATCTTTTACAAGCATTACCATATTAGTTTAAAAACAATATTTATTTTTAATATAGAACTATTCTAAAGTATAATTTTTATAATTTCCCATTCCGATCCTGACATTTTGACTCATTTCGCCTCCCATTCTCTTACCGATATAAAAAGGTCATTACTATATATCCCTACAATTCTTTCTTCATAATACCTTATCTTATTTAAAATAGTAATAAAGGTTTTGTATAAATCTTTAATTTTAAAAAGATTTATTCCCCTGAAGGTAATGTTTGGTTCGATGTTTACATGACTCTGTGATGCATTGTGAACAGGAATGGGTCCAGACTACCGCCTGCTGGTGAAACGAGCGAGAAAGATGGCACAACAGTATTACCTGGTGTACAATGAGCCAATCCCCACAGCACAGCTGGTACAAAGGGTTGCCATGGTGATGCAGGAGTACACTCAGTCAGGGTGAGTGGTGAGCTGGCCATAACAAGTACTTCTACATGCAACAGGCTTAGAGAGTCCCGAGTCGATTCCAGGACAAAACTAATATTAGAAATATTTGTGAGACACGTCTAATGTTAGTGTTGAGTGTCTTGCTGGATCATAGCTTTTAGAGCATGTACAAATAAATAAGGATAGTCAACATTTTCCTCATTGGTGGCTGCTTGGTCTAACGCTTCACTCTCGGATTAGACTGGATTGACAGTGACAGGGAGATTCAGGTTTGAATCCCAGTGCGCTGTACTGAGGGCGAGATTTCCTAAGTAGTTTCCCATTCTTACTCCATTAGTGTAAATATGTGGAGAACCTGAACAAATAATAAGATATGATGAATTTAAAATGAAGCCAACACAACGTATAAAAATATTTATTTTACTATTATTTACTTTATTATTTGTAATTTCCTGTGTTTGTCAGTTAAGTTAAATTATTCTTACGTGTTTCTATTTAGATGTCCATTTATATATGGAAGAAGGTATAGGAAAGGTGGATAGAAACATATAAAAGGGGTACAAACACAATATGGCCTTTACAACGAAAAGAAGAACACAGTTCACACTTTACACTGCTGCCAATGGACAAAGAGGTGATGATTGTCTCTTAAAGAAAATTGATCGTCACCGCCCAATCCCCCGACCCAGGTTTCATTCTATCGGAACTCATCAGGGAGGAGTGTGAAACGCGCAACGCAACTTCCTAAAAGAGAGAGAGAAAAAAAAGAGGAGAAAAACGAAAATGGTAAAGAATGATAGGACACATAGATAGGAACAATTTAAAGGTATAACATAAAGGACAAACACAGGAATAGGACATTAGATGTGAATATATAATGATATAACTCTATAATGAGTGAATGAAACCTAGGTCGGGGGTTTGGGCGGTGACGATCAATTTTCTTTAAGAGACAACCATTACCTCTTTGTCCGTTGGCAGCAGTGTAACGTGTGAACTGTGTTCTTCTTTTCATTGTAATGGCCATATTGTGTTTGTCCCCCTTTTATATGTTTCTATCCATCTTTCATATACCTTCTTCCAAATATAATATAATTACCTCATCAAGCAAAAAGAGGTTTTCCTTATAGAGTTATATCATTATATATTCGCATCCATATCCCTCTTTTATGAAATATAACTAGAGATGGGTCAGATTCCATATTTTCCGAATCTTGATTCCTAATTCACACCCTCAAATCTTTAAAAACTGTACAATTTTGCTTAATGTTAAAATATTTAAAAGTTAATTTAAACAAGTTGTTTAAGACTTGGTGTCACTGACCAATGCTATTTTGTTTGTCATGCCTATTGCATCCAAACAATAAAGATAACAATTTTTATTTAAATTGATTATATTAATACATTTTTATTTTATTATTTTTTGTGATTTTGTAACTCTCCCAGCTACCAAAGTCTATGTAATGCCTTTTACCAACTGTGTAAAATTGTTATCTGAAGTCAAGATCTTCATAAATCGTATTAGATATGTTTTTTTATGATTTTTACAAATCTCTAATCTCTTGATATCATAGGAGTCGAAGATAAGAGCGTCCCATCCCTAAATATAACATAAAAGTAGACTTAGTAACATTTAGAACTTGCAGATAACTTTTCAAATAACAGTGGGTCGACTTTAGATGTTTTAACATTGTTTAAGTTAGTTTGTAAGTTCTATGCTGGTGCACTGAAATTTTAAGGTGACAATACATTATTGCATTGTGAGTACCAATAGGACACGCATGCTCTGGTGGGCTTTTTTTACATTTAGTTCATCACTGTATTATCTTGTCCCATTATTGTTGGTGCACTTTTAATCTTCTTGATCCCTACACCTAACATAATTATGTTTGTCGAATTATTGACACTTACAAGGCAAGTGGGTTTAATCATAATTTGGGACACACTGTCACCTACAACAGATCTCTCCTTGTTTCTAGGAGATGATTTCGGTCATTTAACTCATAGATAACAAAATACTGCTCATTCTTTCACAAATCATAGGACCTTATTCTTCCATATCATAATTTGATTCACTGCCAATTTTAAGATAAAGAAAACAAGAGAAAAGGAGTTTGAGAATTTTTAATATATTTGATTTGAGTTCGTTTCAAATTGAAAAAGTGGACATTGCACATCCTTATACCCATTATGAACAAAATGTGTTTATTTGTATTGTTAATTCATAAATAAATCATTATTCATCATTTATGGGTCAAGTCTCAGGTTATCTCAATTCAGAAAAAGTTGTTCGTGAATGCCTTCAAATTAGAAATCCATGTTCAAAGGTAGTTTGTGTGAAGGGTTGTGTTCGGAAATTAGTGGTGAATGAAAAATAGATCATATTTTAGAATTATCAAACTTATTGGCATTTCATTAATAATGGTTTCTTATTATATTTCAGCGGTGTGCGACCATTTGGTGTGTCTCTATTGATTTGCGGCTGGGACAACGATAGACCATATCTGTTCCAATGTGACCCTTCAGGGGCGTATTTTGCCTGGAAAGCGACAGCCATGGGCAAAAATTATGTCAATGGCAAAACTTTCCTCGAAAAGAGGTAAACTATCATTACTTTATCGCTTCTCTTGTATGAGCATCCTGTTAAGTTTGTAAAACGAATAGAATTCCATAAAAAATACTAGAGAAATGCAAAAAAAATCCATATTAGAATTGTCACAGGATTCCTGTTTTTCTCAATTTTTATTTCAATATGTTTCACATTATTTTTCGATACACACTTCCAATTTTGCAACATTTATAATTTCAATATTTCTCCAAGCACACAACCTCACATAAAAATTAGGCTGTTTCTTATAAACCACACTACAGTATAATGTATTTGCATAAAAACAAATAACAAGTTTAAATATAAAGGTGTGGATAAAACTTTGTACTGCTATATTTGATTTGTGCAAGGTCAATATAAGACAAAGGCCATGTTGAGTACATCTATCGTTTGCCGGAACTAAAGTGTTACGGGGAAAAAAACCTAATCATAGTTGCAATGAAAAGTAACCAAATTCTTAATATTACTGTTTTGTTAAATTCTCATAATTTTCATTTCCTGGGATTTAAAAGCTAATAATCGAGATACGGATGATTGTGATATTTGGATTGATTCTCATTTTTCTTGATAGCAGTAAGAATTGAAAGTATTGAGTTATTGAAGAATAAAATTTGACATCTTTAAACAAAATTAATAAGAGCCAATTTCTACACACCTGGAAAATACATAGAATTTTTTTGTTCTAGAAAAAAAGGGAAATTAAAAAAATAAACCAGTAAAATAACAAGAATATTTGAGAATTTGTAACATTCAGCTGCAAACTTTAATTTGTATGCCTTTACATTGAGCACACTGATTCAAACATTTATTCGCCTATTTCTCCTTTTCCCCCACCTGAAACATGGACTGTGTAAAGACTGCATGGACAGTAGGAATACCCACCTCATTAGCCAAATGGTCGTGTTAGACTCGCCTGCCGATGACGGTAAGATCGGGGTTTGAATCCTGGGAGTTTTTCATTAAATTGTTTCCCACTTTCCTTCCACGCAAATGCAAGTAGATTACCTCTAAAATTATACCTTCCTCGTCCCTATCCCATTAGATTAATTATCATACATGCATATAACCTGAAAAGGTAATGAAACACGGTGCTAAGAAATAAAATTGCTAGCTTGTAAAGAAAAATGCTTATAATATCTGTATTTTCTCTCATTTTCATTAAAGATTTAAAATAAAGTATCATCGACTTGAAAGTAGAGATGGGCCGCTCGAATCTTCGAATCCACCGAATCCTGACAAGTATTCGAGATTCAAGGATTCGTCATTGTATTACTGTATATGATGGTCGAATCTTTCATCTCATAAACAAAGCATAATTATTTTGAATTAAAAAATTAGGCCTACTTGAAAAGCACAACTTAATCCGTAATCATTATTTTGTCAGACCAAAGAGATAGGCATGAATAAAATCTCTCTTTTTTTAAAAATTATAATTGTCAGGTGTAGAAAATCTAAGATGCCTAACACCCTACCCTCCCACCTCTATGAAAATCAAAACTAGAATTACAAATAAACTCGAAATAAATAAAATAAATTATGGCTTTTTTTAAACAGAAATAAGAACACAACCGCCATGACTTTTGTATGTTTAATCTCCATAGTGATGATTAAATAAACACGACTATTGATTCTTACTACCTAACTGGTTTTAATTATCCAAGATTGTGCAAATAACCCCAATTTATTTCATACGATCGATCCTTAAATTAGATATTTTGTTGTGTTTCATGAAAAATAAATATTTTCAACAGTTAGACACCGATAAAACTGTTCATTTACGCCTACTGGCCAAGTATGGTATATTGATTGTTGTTTGAAATCATTTCAGGTAATCTGATCACTTAGTAAGTGCTATCGAGTTTAAAGAATCAAATAACGAATTTCTAATTTCTTTTTAAATTGATATTAACTAAGAGTTTAGTATTTAAAAAAATATGTTATTGAAGTAATTGTAAAAATATTCAAACATAGTCCTGTTTAATAAACTAGGAATAAACATATAGTAAGAGTATAAAATATGTTTGTGTTTTAAATAGAGTGCATTATTAGAAATCGATACATTGCAAGAATCAAATAAATTTCTTGTTTTATACACAAAGATAGATAATAGATATTAAAGAAAATACTATTAATAAATACTTAGGCATTATGTGGTATAGAGCACTAGGCTAAATCATGGTTTAAATTAGGAGGGATAGCCAGCACACTTACCTAGGTGATACTGGAGTAGAAATTGTTTAGATATAACACTAAAAAACACATAAACACATTGTTAAGGACAAGCTTTCACTGTCACAGACAGCTTCATCAGGTCAGGAGAGTAGACTGATGCTTTTGGTTGAACTGTAAGGTTGACTGTCCACAGCTGCTAATGATGGTGGTGGTGGTGGTGGGGGTGTAGTAGTAATAATTTATCAATTTTGGACAAAGTCTTCACTTTTATATATAATAATCAAACTAAAGTCTGCGTTGAGAATATTTTATATTATATTTGATTTGACTTTGCACACCCCGATTCCACACACAAACATCTCAAGCATTAGTGTGCTGCCATCTCTGGAGGGAGATGCCATTGTATGCTTCCTACCATTCTCTCTTCAACAATTAATCTGCTAAGTTGCTGACCTTGGATGTATGGTTGAGAACTACCCTCTTTGTTGTGTTCTCCCTAACCTCTCCTCAACTCTACACATATCCAGACAAATAAAATAGGGTTTAAAAAATGACTTGTCTGGCATACTTTTAGCTTTACAAACAAACAAAACTCGCCTATAATTAAAGGTAAAATTTGAAAATTTAAGTATTGCTAGATTTTGTTTTCTCAGAATTATCTATTTGAATAGAAATTTTTTGAAGAAACATCAATTAATATAAATTGAGTAGTTGATTTTATTACATTTTTTATAAACATTATATTTATTTGTTAATTTATTTCAAAAATGGTGTTTTATATGCAATTATTTCAGAGTGCAAAAAATACTACAAAATATGTTTGACAGCTCTTAAATGATCTCTAAGTTTGAAACTGCAAAATGTTACTTAGGTTTAACACCCCTTAATCTCTACCCCCTGTCTGGAGCTACACACTCATAAATCGTTGCTACTTCCTCTTCCCCTCACCTTCATTTCCACACCTCATAATATATCTCTGTCCTTCCCCAAATCTTTTAAGCTCTTTTGATTGACAGCACATTGAATCACACGCCTCCCAACTTCATTGTCACACCAGAGCTTAGGCTGCCTACAAAAGAGATTTAACTGTGATTAGTCGGCAGTACCTGCTGGAACACAAAACACTATTTATTTCCCGCCCAAAACTTTATGGGGCATAGCCAATCCCACCCGACTTATGGGGACAAATAGATTATAGACCTTTTCCAGAGCCGAAAATTTCTTGGAATGGCATCCATCCCTAATTTAAATCCATTCTTTGAGGCACTCTTGGGTATTTATTTCTTCCCTTTGTGAGTAATTAAATTCACACTTGATGTGTTATTTTTATTCTAGATACAGTGAAGAGCTAGAATTGGACGATGCTGTTCACACAGCTATTCTGACATTGAAGGAGGGATTTGAAGGGCAGATGACTGCTGACAATATTGAAGTTGGAATTTGTGATGCCCAAGGATTTCGACGGCTAGATCCTTCCAATGTCAAAGATTACCTGGCTAACATCCCATAATTTAATTAAATACATTTGTGTGTTATCCATATATTGCAAATGGTTTCTGTGAATCATTAGAATTGTGAAATGTTCATTTGTAAAGAAATAAAAATTAACTTTTTATTTGTGCATATTTTATCATCCCAATCAAATAATTTGAGATTGGTTGTTTATAAATGCAACCTGGTGGATTAAATTATACCAGGGAAGTCACGATTCATTTTGTTATCCTGAATCAAATTTTTAATTTCGGTTTTTCGATTCTCGATTACAATTTATCAAATATTTCAATGTGTTTTCATGCATCCAACCTCACATTGAAATTATGTTATGCATATGTTTTACTGTATTGTACTTAGGGATGGGACATTAAATCCTTCGGGATATTTGAGATTCAAGAAAACGTTGAATTCAAAACTCAAATTGTTAAGAAATATATATTTAATTGTTTAAGTAAAATTTATTTTATAGCTTTAATACTGCTTATTGGTTGTTCAGATCCAATTTTATTAAAAATTGAAAGTTATCAACAAAGACCCAGACCAGTAATTTAACATTTAGTTAATATTTTTATATTTCCTCTTATGTTCATAATTTTATCCAATATTAGGATTCAGGATTTGAAAGTAGAGTGGAGATTCAGATTCGACTCATTTCTAATTCTATTTGCAAAAAACAACTTAAAAATTATAATAAAAAAAGCCTTCGCATAGTAACAAGAACACAAAATGTTATGTTGAGTACATTATCCCTAAATGCCTCTAATAAAATGTAACAACAAAATTGCTAATAATAGCCCATGATAAACTATTAAATTTATCAATTTTGCTATTTGGTTTAGTGCTAGAACTTTCATTTAAGAGGATTTCTCTATAAGGAACAATTTTTTTCTATTGTTGTGGCAATTTTATTATATTTGGAAAAAGTTACGGGAAAGGTGGTTAAAACATATAAAAGAAACATACAAGGAAAATTAGTATTTCCTTATAGAGATATATTATATATTTACATCCTATGTCCTTTTCCTGTGTTTGTCCTTATTGTTATTCTTTTTACATGTTCATATCTATGTGTCCTATCATTCTTTACAATTTTCCTTTTTCTATATTTTGTGTTTTTTGTTTCCTCTTTTAGTTAACTGTGTTTCACCCTCCTCCCTCATGAGTTCCGATAAAATGAAACCTTGGTCGAGGGATTGGGTCAGAGGTCCCCAACTTTTTTGTGCCTTAGAGCACATTCAAAACTAACCGTAGTGCGGCGGGTACCAATCACTTTTCCGAGGCAAATTTACTAACTCCCGCCAGGCCTGAGGTCAGCCTCAACACTATACACACGACCGGTCAACTGCCATGGAATTTCCAACAGTGATTGTGACGTTACATGTGGTTGTGGGTAATACTCAAGGCCTAACCATGAGGGGTAGAAAAGGGGGGGAGTGTTCACCCCCCTCTAAGTTGACAAAAAACAAATTTTAAAAAAATACTGCTTTATTTACGGTTTTAATAAGACCAAAATAAAGACACAAGGAACTATTTAACTACTCACCACCATATTGGTGCTTGGGTACATTTTTAAAATATATATTTATTGTGTGTTTATTCAGGCAACAAATCTGGGTAGACCCATGTCAAGATATTTACAAAGGAAATAGAAAATATTAGCATGGTATTAGTGAGTGTGGGGAGATTGATGGACGGGGGTATGTCTTTGAGATTAGGGAAAAGCAAAATCATTCAGCTTGAAACTACAGTAGTTCCGAGTAAAAGTACACTTTGTAAATGAGCAGGCAAAGAAAGAGGAATGAGAGGGAGGGATTGGTAGGATAGGAGGGGGGGGGGGGCTTTCCATCACCAACTTTTTG
>CABFOV010001211.1:52479-71123 GCA_902141375.1 Timema poppense
GGCTTTCCATCACCAACTTCTTGTGAACAGCATACCTGGAGATAAGCACAAACTTTATTTTTGTTTAAAAAGTGGTGGGCACACGTTAAAGGCTCGGCAGGCGCCGCCATGGCACCCGCGGGCATGGAGTTGGGGAGCCCTGGATTGGGTGGTACTGATCGATTTTCTTCAAGAGGCAGCCATTACCTCTTTGTCCAGTGGCAGCAATGTAAAGTGTGAACTGTGTTCTTTTCACTGTAAAAGCCATGTTGTGTTCATCCCTTTTATGTGTTTCTATGATACACCTTTCCTGTACCTTCTTCAAATATACAATTTACTGGTATTTGAGAGCTAAGAATCGAGGGTAATGAGGTATGTGAATAAATGAGTATATAATATAAATAAATAAAATGATAAAGTATAAAAATAAAGCACAAATAAAATTAAAACCACTAACACACATTTAAATATTTTGACGCTCTTATTGCTTCTTACTCAGAAAATAGCAATAGTAAGAGAGTCTTATTTTTCTACAATTATTGTAATTTTATTTATTTCATATTGTATTATATTTGGAAGAAGGTATAGGAAAGGTGGATAGAAACATATAAAAGGGAGACGAACACAATATGGCCTTTACAATGAAAAGAAGAACACAGTTCACACTTTACACTGCTGCCAGCGGACAAAGAGGTAATGGTTGCCTCTTAAAGAAAAATTGATCGTCACCGCCCAATCCCCCGACCTAGGTTTCATTCTAATGGAACTCATCATATTATAATTTGCTTAGTGCACTTTATTTCATAAATAGAATAAATGAGTTTGTCAACCCTAACTTATTTTAATATATATTATAGCTGCTACACTATGGAAAAAATATATATTTGAATTTTCTTAAAACATATTTAGGTTTGAAAATTTTCAAATAAATAATAATCTTACCCATTAAAATGGTTTTGTAGCATTTGAAAAAAATAATCTCTCAAACTCTTACTTGCTATCAAAGGTGCTATATATGTTTGACATTTTTAGTTCGTACATTAGATACATTTATATGAGATTACTTATTGGTTCATTCCATTATACAAACCTAAGATAGATACAACCAATGACACCCGCTTTGATGGCCACATGGTCTAAGGCGCTACTCTCACAATAGACTTGAATGCTGATGACGGTAAGATTGAGGTCAAATCTCAGGTGTACTGAAGGTGGTTTTTCCTAAATTGTTTTCCACTCTCCCTTTATGGCCGGGTGCACAGCAAAACAAACAAAAGTGTTTATGCTTTGTTATGCCTTGAAACCATTATTTCAACGTATTCAAACGGAACTGCCGCATACCGGTTAGTCAAAAATCAAAAGCATAATAAAGCTCACATAGTCATGCTTCAGACGGTGTTTCAAGGGAAAACATTTCTGCCTTAGTATGTGCCAAACCTCCCGACAGTATACAATCTTGGTCACAGTACGTGCACTACCAGTATTGCTGATTGAATGGGACAGGTGGGATCGTTGTTTGATTAGATTGTAATGGAGTTGGACGCTGGAAAGCTAATTGTGTTGGTACAAGCTAGATCCCCGGTCTATGATTACACAACCAAAGAACATCATAACAGACGTTTTAGAAAAACACATAACCACAGCAACGTCCTCGTTAGACATTATATCGATGGAGTGTGAGAAAAGACTGCAGCATCCCTTCCCTCCAATGCTTTGTTTTGCTGTGCATTTTTGTTTTTAGCCAATTCAAAGCGGTTTGAAGTAAAAAGTTTTGCTCAGAAGCAAAAACGCTTTTTGTTTTGCTGTGCGCCCAGCCTAAGCAATTGCAGGTACATTTCCTATAAATATAACTATCCCTAAAACTACCATAGTAAATAGTTCATAAGCGTATAATCCTAAAGGAGTGTAAGACGCGCCGCTAAAAAAAACCAATAACATTTTCTCTATAGTGTTTCTTATCTGAAGATAAATATATACATTTTTCTATTCATTAAAATCAGTAGCCAGGAAAATGGAACAGATTATTAGAGACTATTTTAAGTCTTAAAAGGCAGTTCAACTTTTAAATTGCAATACAGGCAAGCTCACATGGACATTTACTTACTATTTATGTTTCCAAACCATTGGTTTCCTTGTTTGCACTGTTCTTTATTTATACCCAGCTTAGTTGCCATTTTGTAGTTTTAAAATGAAATTCAATATTTTTATGTATTATATAACATTCACTGATGCATCTTCTAGTAAAAGCATTATTTAAACAATATAAAAACAATTTTCTACAAAATATAAAAATTAACATTGTGTCTCAGTTTCATGAGTTTTCATATATGTCATAAGTCTCATTCCAATTGTATGGAAGAAGCCAATAATTTTATGGTGACTGTACTGGTATTAATGAATGATAAATGCCTGTGAGGTAAGAAATACATCATCAGAGGTTTCCAATATGGGGCTGGGTCAATTACTATAGTGTCTATATCTCCTCTTACTTGCACACTTTGTGATATTATGCTTATCCCATCTCTTTCTTGCTTTCTCTACTGTCTCATGTACTTAATGTATCCCCCATTATTTCTCGATTTCATTTATACTTTTGTTTATCCTCATGACAGCTGACATGCTCCTCACAAAATTCGTTCCCATGGCCTCCACTTTCTTAGTATCTCTTACATTCAGTGTCCTTACACTTCAAGGGCACTTCTCTTCTCCAAATCAGGTCTTGTACACTTTTAGAACAACTGTCACTGCTTTCCTCTTCTCATTACATCCTCTTTACTTCCACCTTTCACCTCTCTCTCTCTCTCTCTCTTCCAAGATATTTTGTGCTGTACTTTTCTTAACTCTACTCCACCCAACTTTATCTCTTTACTAGGGCTTATTCTCTTCCTTGTCATTCCCATCACTCGGCACTTTGCCACTTTTTTCTAACCTTTTTAGCCTCCCCTACCTCCATGTATACATTTAGCCCCACCCTGTTTTATGTATCGTTTCTCACCAAGAATGGATGTAATTTTTTCATAAGTAAGTTTTGTGATACTTAAAGGAGAGATTCAGATTTAATACTTCTTAAAATACATTTTAAATTATTTCAGAGAGTATTATTATTTATACAGACATAAAGATGTCGAGCTAAAACTCCTCAGGTTCAATAGGAAAAACCTCTGCTATATTTATTTTATGGGGTGCCAGGTTTGCGATCTGAGTAAGAACCAGACATCACTACTATGTGCTGAGTGATGGACTTTTTCTGTAGTTGCACTACATGATAATGTCAAAGTGCGCACATACGCTGGGGGAAGAAATCTTACTTAATAGTGTGCACTTTTTTTGATAGCCATATCATTATCATATAGAGAGCTATTTAAACAATTCTAGGTATACAACTTTTATAAAATATATCTAGGATTAATCTACAATTTTACTTTAGTTAACTTATCAATACCTAGATGGCCAATGAAGGGGAGATCAGGTTTCGAATACCTGTCTGGTGTACTCAAAGTGGCTTTTCCTAAATGGTTTTGTATTCTCTCTCCCTGTTCATGAGGGTAGGAGAGAATGACAATTTAAACAACAATGTAGCAACCGTAGCTGGTGTATATACATACACACTAATTTATCAGAAGGGAAAAGGTATACGCTTAAATACACCTACCTTATTAAAATAATGATATTTGAAGTTTTACTTTTCATAGCATGCTGCTGGTACGAAGAAATAACTATTTTGATGGACTCCTCAATCTTGCCTTGGGATAAATTCTGTACTTTTACTCCTTTCCATTTCACTACATCTTTTCAAGAGACTGGATATTGCTTTTTATGCTCGAGTAATGAACAAATCTCCTCTTTTTGAATAAATTATTTTTGTTTCTGTACAAACACAAGCGATTATTCACGGCCTATTTAAAAGAATGTGCAGTAGGAATCTAAATTATACTCAAACTCGACTATACTTGTAAATTAAGGCCGCTTCGACTGACAACCGTTATCCAACCAAAAGCATGTGGGGGCTCAGTAGATTGGACAAATCTAAATAAGGGCCTTGAGTGTAAACATGTCACTGTCATGCACATGAAAATATGGGTATAGTCTCGAGCAGACAATAACACCCAAACTTTGTGGTCCAACGATGAGATTCAGGGCATGTCTCGGGTCATAGCTGATAGATTCAATCTATTTTAATGTTTTTATAATCACTGACTATACACATTTTAATCTTTCTGGTGTGAAAATTAAGAAGGTTGAATTTAAAGAAAATGTACCCACATTTGTGGGGAGGTAAGATGAGTCAATTTTGGAAAAACTACCCTCAGTAAATCCGCTCAGGATTCAAACCTTTTACCTCTATTTAAAATAATTCAATGTAAACTTAGATAATTAAAAACATTAATTTTCCCAAATGTTTATCTAGGCCCGTGAAATCTTTTTAGTAGTATTATTAATATTATATAAATAAAGGTGCATACAATTAAGTGTTTAAAATAATAAATTATAATGGTCCATTACATCCTCATTCATTTGGGCCCTTTTGTGTACCAAACACATTGTATGCTGGAGAAACAAAAACAGGGTAACAACAGCTGCCACCACGTCAGTGAGAAAAGTGCTAGCTGTTGCCTGAAGAGGGAGGTTAGATGTTTGTAGCTATCATCAATACCATCGTTATTAAACCCTGATGTGTATGAACAGCGATGGCCACGGTTGTCAAGATATTTACACTGCTGCAATCTAGTGATGAAATTAACCACATCGCTCAGAGCGATGCACAAAATATCTGCTAAAATTTCTAGCTTTTTTCACAGTGAGCCCACATTTTTGAGCTCTTAGTTCAGCATTAAGTCAACAGATAGGGTAGATTTTATTTCCACTGCATTATTGTATGTTCAAGCTACTTTTATGAGCTTTATCTTTGGCCTTGTTTGTAAACATGGCTACTAAGAGAAAGCTGTGATTCAAGACACAGAAATACGTGCAATATTTATTGATAGCTCAAGCAAGAGTGATCAATTTGTTAGTGATTCTGAATTTGTAAATAATAAAACTGAACAGGAATTATATTCTAATGAAAGTGAAAGATCGGAACAAGTGGGAGTGGCAGCTGACATTGATAACACGAGTGTGAATACTAGTGATTTCTAAAGGGATGAAATAAATCTTGAAGATCTGGATAATCCAACCCTACCCCAACCTCTACATATTTATACAGAAGTACCAGGTTTGAAGTCCACCCTCCCGATTCCAAGCCAATTATTTATTTTAGACTTTATTTTACTATAACCCTACTAAAGTTGATGCTAACTAAAACGGCTGCTATGAATAACCCAATTTTAGCGTAAAATCTAAAATTTGTTTTTCTTTGTAAATTTTTATTACATTTGGAAGAAGATACAGGAAAGGTGGATAAACAGGAACAAACACAATATAGCCTTTACAAGGAAAAGAAAAACACAGTTAACACTTTACACTGCTACCACTGGACAAAGAGGTAATGGTTGCGATATGTTTCTATCCACCTTTCCTCTACCTTCTTTCAAATATAATACAAATACCTCATAAAGCAAAAAGAGGTTTTCTTTAATGAAATATCTTTGTAAATTTTGTTATTTACTAAGTTTTTTATATTGGTTTCAGTGATTTATTCTGTTTCAAGCTAATTAAATTTTCAAAGCTTAAAAATGAATGTTTAAATAAAACAGTAAAATTTTGTTTTTAATATCTTGTACAGTGATTTTTTTTATTATATTCAAATATTAAAAAAGTAGATTATTATACTATAAAGCCACACGGCTGACTCACCCACTTCCACAGGAGCTAGTAACTTGAAATTTGGCAAAATTATAGCTTCTAGCCTGTAACCGACGAGAAAATTTTAATTTTTAACCCCTGAAAAAAAATTCAAAATATTAGAGCAACTTTAAAGTCGGTGCGGAATTTTCTTTGGAGGTCTTTAATGGCTAAACGGTAAGACCTACCAAAAAACCGAGCGAAGTGAGTGTATATAATCATATAATCGGATGGGCAAGCATGTTAGCTAGTTTATGTAAAAATTGAGTGCAAGACGCTCAAAGACTAAGGAGTTATTAAAATTTAAACAAAATAGCTTGGTACTATTGCATAATAAACACAAATATAAAAATTGGAATGTTGTGCAGATACTTTCAGTTTATTTCGTGACCTTAAAAATATGAAATGTTTACCTTGCTATAATTGAGAGGAAATGTACCCACATTTGTGTGAAGGGAGGGTAAAATTTTTTTTAGGGAAAACTAACCCCATTACACCGATGCAAGTAGTGTCATAATTTCAAATTCTGAATGGTTGTATTTTGGATGATCTTTCCTAAATGATTTACCACTCTCATTTCATGCAATTGAAGGTACAATTCCTCTAAATTTTACATTTCTCATCTATATTCCACTACTCATTCGTATTAATATGCGGATAGACCAAATTAGTATAACATACAATTATTTATAAAAACTATTTAAAGAACTTGAACTGACCTGATTATCTTATTTAAAAATAATAATTTAGTAAACATATTTATTTAAAACAAATTTACAAGTTTTACCATTTACAGCATCATCAGATAAACACAATTAACAGTATATAATCCAATAACCAATAGAGGAGAATGAAGGGTGAAAACACAAAAAATAAAACAAATACAGTTTAATAAAGGGAATGTTGGTCTATTCATTCAATAACGTATTCCTATATTTTATTTTAGACCTATACCTTTAAAATAAACATTTGTTTAGTAGACCTACATAAGGAAAACACTGCTTAGTTGTGTCAATTACATGGAGAATTCACCCCTTACCAATATTTAATTCTAGATCAGGATCATTCATAAATAATCGTAACACAACGAGGAAAAGAGGGGCTAACAGTTGGGTGACATTTGAACACCAAGAATACATTTTCAAGATGAGTGACTCAATTACTGAAATGTTGAGTTATCACAAATACACTGAAAAAGGGTTCTATTTAAAACGTACCATCGGCTAGTGATCAAAAAAGAGGCTGGTAAATTACAATTCAAGAGGGGGGTGCTACAAATAAAATTCAAATGTTTGACAATGAATGGCTCCTTACTAAATTAACTTAATTTATATAGAACATGCATGCTTAAAATTTTAACAACAAAAAAGGTAACAAAAGAAAACAAATAAAAGGTTTTTTTTATAAGAATAAAAACTGTTTATTATTGGATATGTACACTATTTATAATAATTATGTATACAAGCAGTGTTTTTTAGGTGCCACATAATGAATTTCATACTGAATGAATAAATCAACTAGTACATTTTACAGCCCATGCCTACAAAACTGGAAAGGTTCTGCCACCAAAGTAAAAACATTATTTTACTTAGTTTAATCCAAATCTACAGCAATATTATATATTTTTTATAAAACAAGACATTTGTCATCACCAAACTTTTACTTACAAAAATATTTTTAATATTCACATTTTTATTTATTAGTATCACTTGCACAATTTATTTTATAAGGCAAATAACCTGATGAAAGCAATTTTTTTCTCTCTCATAAATTTCCTTAATCATGCCTAACAAAAGAATGTTAACTTGGTTAACACATTAGGCTTATAACATTTCTGAATTATATTTTTGTTCGATTACACAAGTACAAAGAAATTGTTTGTGTGTCAGCTGCAGTTGACAACTAAGCAATCAGAGGAATTCAGCACACACTTTCACCCATTATTTTAGTTTTACCAACTCACACTTATTTTAATTGTTTCTTACTACACTATCGCAAATGTGTTCTCATAGTAAATATATTTTATGAGAAGAATCAACATATCTGTTTACTATAAAGGATACTACTTTGCTTCATTACAAAGTTATAAAAAATATACTTTACTAATGTAGAAGTCAACATATTTATGCAACGAGATCAGTGACTCTTGCATCATCATAAAAAATGATATTGAAATCTAATGTTTGTTATAATTTTCCTAATACATTTAAGGTGTATATTATTTAAAGCTTAAAAAAAAATAATTTTGCCAAACTTATTGTCAAGGTTAAGGGGAATTGTGCACATTATAAATTAGTCATGGGCCGAATTGAGTTCTAAATAAGTAAATATGATAAAATGACCCCTTTCTAACACACTGAAATATATTTGCTTCGGAGGCTCTCAAGAGCTTACTTGCGAGTAAATCTTTCCAGGCTTAAGACCTATTTTACTTGTCCGCTCAAAAACTGCCATGTGGTAAATAAAATACTCGAGTCCTTTTAACACACTAGATTAGTAAAAAAGAGAGAACTGAATCATTCACATTTACCCTTGAGCCTGCAGGTCAAAGCCACAAGTTGTGCTTGAAGAAACTAAACAGATGAAAGGCACATGTTTAAATCCAAGCTGGGGACTCTTGTTTTGAAAGCTATTAACATAAAGATTAATAGTATAGTTTATATTAATAAGCCATACTCTACTCGACCCCCCAAATGAATCCATAAATTAAAAAAATTTGAACTTATTTATTTGTAAAGTTAATTTTTTACAAGTTTCTGTGGCATATAAATATACAATAATGAAAAGTGATTTTGTATATTATCTTAAGAATAACATACTCGTTTCGGTGAGTACGCTTGGTCTGGTTTTATGGTGACGAGAAAACTTGGGCTTGAGTCCCTTTTCTACAGGCGATTTTACTAAATGGTTTCTCATTTTCTTTCTATGCAAATTCGGGTGATTTCCCACTTAATTCTAGCTACCTATTTCCTCTCACAGTTACATGTGTATAGCCTGAACGAGTAGTAACACTAGGATTTAAACAAATAATTTGTTTATGACCTTAAAATCAGGGATTCTCAACCTTTCTAGGGTAGTGACACCCCTGTGAAGGGGATATGAATCTAATGGCACCCTTTTAAGAATTTTTTGTAAGCGTTTTGTTTTTCACAAATTTTATTTTTTATCCAAAATAATATATCAGAAAATCACACCAAACAATTAACAGTGTTTTAATTTTGTAACTATTTAAAATTAAAATAAACATTTTCCATGATACCCCTAGTGAGTTAATTAAATTATATAAATAACAAAAACCCTGAATGAAATACATAAAGAGAGCTACAGAGTAAAATAGCTTTGGAAACCAATAAACTAGCACACTAACCAACCACAATGTGAGATCCCTAAAAATTAATAAAGTATAGTCATCAAAAGGGAAACAACTATTGTCTCACATCATGTGACATTCAGATAAACACTAGGAGACATTGTTTTGTGGTACTGATGAGTGCTGCAGCACATCTGTTGAAAATCCCCGCTATAAATGGACGAAAGGTGTTCAATTTGTCAACACAATGATTTAATTAAATGACTGCTTTATCATATATTTCTTGCTGGCGCTCAGTGAGGATGATGCTATTTCAAACTCAAAAGCAACTTTATTTTGCTAAGTGTTATTAGATTCCTATATAGGTGGTATCAGCAGTATGCTGCAAGATTATTTCATTGTTGACATTTATGTTTTCTTTTGTAATTAAAGTTTAAATTTCTATTGATTAATTAAATTTTTTTTAGATTTAAAAATGTTCTTCATTTCAGGTGATTTCAGAATAGATTGTCCTTTTTGATTTTTGAATCTGGTAACCCTAACTAAGGTGTTTGGCCCATATGCAAGAATGGAGCTGAGTTTTTCACTACCAATCCAAACATACTATTGTGAAACTTTTGGAAATGAAGCAATTTCCAGGCTAGCATTTTGTTTATCTTAAGCTGTATGTTACACTTTAGGTGTACAATATTTTGGTGGGAGTAAACTATGTATGGTGCTTTACAGATTTAAATAAATGTATAGTAGTGATAATTCTTTAAGTCAATATTTTTATACATGACTAGACTTTAACAGAATTTAACTACCTGCATTTGTTAGGTTGGCTGGAAATAGTTTTGAATATAAACAAATGCCCCTCGTGTAACAGGAGTTATGAGTTAAATTATGCAGGGACACCACCCCCACTGTATGCTACCAGAAATCAAACTGACCAGTTGGCTTTACAGATAATTAAAATCAGTTGAATTTATATTATAAGGTATTAGAGTATGAACTTTTTTTTTTAGTTTTGTAAATTTCAAGGGGAGCCCCTTTCAGTTTTCTAATTCTTAATTATTACAGCTAAGAATGTTCTTTATTGTGGTTTGGGTGGTCCTTATACCAGCCACCGCAATTTAAATCTTCCCCTACACTGATAAGTAGTTTATTCGTCTAGTTTTGGAACATTAAAAAAAGCAATTTTTCCAGACCCCCCCCCGTTATATTTTTATTTTGTTATCTGGAGACCTTCTACCTGGTTGCTAAATTTTAATTTCCCAAACCTAAAAGTGATTTTTACACACGTTCCTCCTCAACCCTGTCCCCTTATATCCTGGGTTTGCTTTTAAAATTTTGAGATTCTTCTGGTAATCTTAAGCCCTTTCCACACCTCTCTTCATTTGTCCAATTACCACTTAGAAATTTCAAATTTTTTGACTTGTTAGGTTATCTAAATGTCTACCAAATTTAAATGTTTTACTAATATATAAGCCTAACCTCCTATACTTCCTGGGGACACATTTTAAAATTGTCATAATTTTATAAATGTTTGAAGTAGTATCTTTCTTTACTTTTCTGTAAAATTTCAAATTTTATACTTCATTGTTAAGTAGTTGTAGTTTAGTAAATTTTTGAATTTAAAATACAAAAAGCAGTGTTCGAATTCTATGAACACACTTGAGCTGATAACAGAGTTATGATGATTAAAAGTTGATTATAAAAAGTTTAAATGCATTTTTGCATTTAATTGTTATTTATCATAAATTTTTAACTATCATAACTTTATTATCAACTTAACATTTTTCATAGAATCCAAACATTACATACATTTTGTATTTTAAATTGTAATCATCAATATATTCTATAGTTGACTTAATCATCATATCACATGACTACTTGATGTAAAGCTGTTCACGCAAAACATCAAGTTATTATAATTTAGAAAATTTAAAGTTTTTTTCCCTTAAATATTTAATCTTAGTTACTATTTACTAACAACATTATGAACATTATTAAAATTTCATTTTGTGTTGCCTTAGTTAAATTATGATTGTCACGTCAATATTTTTTTTTATAAAACCATAATATTTAATGTGTTTACTTGTTTTTTTGTGTTCCGACCATGTTCCAGTCCTGTGAGTGCCCACTTTATATATTATTTTTAAACCCCAATGTACTACTCAGTCGGTGTTTTTGCACTTTAACGGTGTTGGATGTCTCAGATTAAATGTCCTCTTATTTAGGTGGAGTAAGAGTAAGAAGTCATTTAGTGTAAAAACAGCCCCAGTACATACAACTATGATTCAAATGGTGATTGACAACCTCGCCGACAAAGCAAATTGAACGAACTTGGCGAGCTTCCTTATATTTCCAGGACCTGTGACCTTAGTGAAACATTTACTCTTGTTTGGTGGTAGAGTCCGAAGGCTGGAAATGGATGTGAGGGGTCATCATTAGGGTTTGAAAACTTTCTTATGTAAAATTATGTTTAATAATTATGAACACTATGAGATATATGCCAAGCTATTTTAAAAACCTGACCTCCTATGGGTAAAATAAAATATCTAATGGATTCATAACTAATCCACCATTAATTTGAAATACATTTAAAACCTTTGCACAGTAAGATAAAAAGTAAATAAATAAAAACAAATTGCTATATCAAAATGTAATTTCCATGTGTGTTAGTAAATATTCAATAGTTAAGAAAGTTTTCAAGCCATCATATTAAAATATTTACACGTTCATCCATAGCACGTTATTAAATCAAATACATTACAATCAAACACTTGAAGTTAATAAGTTTGGAAAATTTCATACATTTAATTTCTTCAGTAAAACAGCTTTTTTTGGGGGGTGGGGGGAGATATATATATATTTCCTTTAACCTATTATATATATCTTTTAAAATCAAAACACAATAAGAATCAGTTTTGTTGTACAACTCCCCTTAAGTAGAAAATTTTGAGGACTATGTATATATTTTCAAACTCCCTGTTATATTAACCTAAAACAATGTCTTTTCTTAAATTGAACAAATATAAGTATTTCAATGAATACAAAGATTCAAATAGAATCATTATATCTCAATAAGGAAAACCTATTTTCGCTTTATGAGGCAGTTGCATTATATTTGGAAGAAGGTACAGGAAGGGTGGATAGAAATAAGTAAAAGGGATGAACATAATATGGATTTTGCAATGAAAAGAAGAACACAGTTCTAACTTTACACTGCTGCCAATAGACCAAGAGGTAATGGTTGCCTCTTAAAGAAAATCGATCGTCACTGCCCAATCCTCCGACCAAGGTTTCATTCTATCGGAACTCATCAGGGAGGAGTGTGAAACGCGCAACGCAACTTCCTAAAAGAGGAAAACTTTTACATGTCCTATCATTCTTTACATATTTCCATTTTCTCCATATTGTGTTTTTCAGTTTCCTCTATTAGGAAGTTGCATTGTGCATTTCACACTCCTCCCTGATGAGTTCAGATAGAATGAAACCTAGGTCAGAGGATTGATTATCTTTAAGAAATAAAATAACATTACCTCTTTGTCCAGTGGCAGTAATGTAAAGTGTGAACCGTGTTCTTCTTTTCATTGTAAAAGCCATATCGTGTTCGTCCCTTTTATATGTTTCTATCCACCTTTCCTGTACATTCGTCCGAATATACTCATTAAAAATTGATACAATTTTACAATGAACCTAAATGGGGTCTTTTGTCTTGAGGCAATTTCTCTTGAAGTGACACTAAATTGTTCATTCCTTTTGATGACGATCGTAATCTTTGTGTTTAGGATGTGTCATTTCTGATTCCATTATGGCCGAAGTATTGGCCCGCGGTACTAATAAAACCGATCCATCAGCAGACTGTTGCAAACTGTATTCATATGGCGAGTACTGGTTTCCATCTGGATCACGAAGAGACTGCAAACAAATAATATTTTAAAATTAATATTATTTAAAGACTTTTTTACGGCGAAGAAAAATATGTATTTTGGTATAAAATGTGGATGTATAACATATTTTCTTCCGCTAAAATTGCTAAAAATTTAATTGTGGGAATACTAAGTTGAAGATGTATTAAATCTGAGGGTACGTGAACAAAAAAGGTTGAATACCACTGGTATAAATCTATTAATGGATGAATTAAAGCTAAAATTATTCTTTATCTCTAAGTAAATAGACAATATGGTTCCTTTCTGAAGCTTGTTCTTCTGTTACCATCCGCTACTGCCTTGCTAGGCCCATCATAGCCGCCACTTTTCAGGGTTTATGTAGGGCTTTCACAGCTACTGTATCGGTCTTGGGGCACACCTAGTCTCCACTGTACTTTTCCCCTACATGCAATCCCCTACGTCATGCTGTTGCCCGTCTCCCACAATGTGGATGAGGGGTTGAACTGGAAGGAAACCCTTTCGTGGAATGAGGGAGTGAGAGAGGTAGTGGTTAAGAAGAATAGAGCCTTCAGGAAGTGGTTTCAGCTTAAGACAATAGAGGCAAAAGAGGTAAGCAAACGAGATAGTGAGGGAAGTAAGAAAGTGCTGTATAAAATGGTTCAGAGTAGAAGAAGGAACAGGGAAGGGTGTGTGTGTGTGGTTGACAAGAATGTAAATGAGGTGGATAGAAAAGAAAAACTGAAGGAGGTGTGGAAGGCATTTTGAGGAGTTGCTGAATGCAAAGAGGAGAAGCGAGAAGGAGGAGGAAGAAGGGAAAAACGAAGGCTGTAGTCCGGGAAGGGCAATAAATATAATCTGTAAAGATGTTGAAGAGACCCTTTTGGAAAATAAAGTGTGTGAAAGCACCAGGGGAGGATTCCGAAATACTGGAAGAAGTGTGGGAATTTGAGAGGAGTAACACTTATGTGTCAATGTGCAAAAATACATAAGTCCTAGAGAGGAAAGTCATAAGAGTAGTGGAAGGAGGGTTGAGAGAGGAGCAGTATGGCTTCAGAAAAAGTAGATCTATAGTAGACCTAATATTCACCATGAAGCAGTTGCAGGTACACCATTATGAGTTCCTAAAGGATCTGCTGATGGCTTTTCTGGACATTTAAATATCTCATGACAGTGTGTACAAAAATAAGATGTGGGAAGCATTGAAAAATAAAGGGGGTGAAAGATGGAATAGTGAGGAGAGTGAGAGAAAAGTACAAGGGAAGTGTAAGCTTGGCGAAAGTGGGAGGGGAGTGGACAGATTGGTTTGAGTTAAGGAATAGCTTGAAACAGGGAAGCGAGCTCTTGCCAGTGTTGTTTGTGTTAGTAATGATGAGAGAGGTGGTAGGAAGAGTAGGGGAAGGAAACATGAAAGCAATGACGTTTGTGGATGACTTGATGGTGTGGGGAAACAAGGAGTTCAGGTACAGTTGGATGTATGGAATGAGGTGGTAGTACAATATGGAATTAAGTTTATTGTAAGGAGCAAATTGGTGATTACAACACGAAAGGAAATTAGGCGCACGAGAGGAGTAATATTAAAACGGGAGCAACTTAAGAAAGTGTCAGAAGTCTGGTTTGGGGTAGAGATGTGCCGCAGAGGTGCAAAGAAGTGATGTACAGGGTGTACTAAGTCTCAATATTGCAGTATGCATCAGAAATATGGGTGATGAAGGAAATGGATAAGATAGGCATGTGAGATGATATATATTTTAATTCCTCGTTCAATTGTGTATGTGTATGTGTGTGTGTGGTCTTTTAGCCAATCTGGTAGCAAAGAATATTTCCAGGGTACACCATAGGAAGTTGTTTACACGTCTTACCTGTAATGAGATAGTGAGATGATAGTGATTATGAAGGTGTGGAGCCAGTAAGTGATCTTAAACCTAACTTAAGCCTAACTGATCAAACCCTGGTAACCATTGGGATGATTCCTTTTCTATGTGTGGTACCAGCAGGGAATTGAACCAGAGACCCCTAGATTCGTGGAGAGTTGCAGTGACCACTCTAACACAGGGCTGGTTATCAATTTATATCTAAAAAGTGAACAATTCAATTATTTTTTAAATATCAAATTTTGTTTTATTTCACACACTTATCACATATTATTGAAAATAGTTTTAGTGTGACAACTAATATATGAAATGAGTGTGTAAACACTGTAAATTAATGTAATGTAAGTGATGTCCATACACGGTTTTCAAATTTTCCAAGTCATTTGAGACTTTATTGATTTTTTAAATCAAAGATAAAACTTAAGTATGTGCATCACTCAGTTTATTTTAATGTGCTGGTTCAATGTATAAAATTATAATATGGTATAGATATGAAACATGTAAAGAGAAGTTAGAAAAACATAAGAATTTGGAATGATGGAGGGACAATTTAAAGATGTTCAACCTGAAAGAGCAGAAAGAAAATGAAACAGAATATCATGAAGAATAGCATAAAAGGAGAGAGTAGGAAGGTGGATGCATTAAAGAGGATAAAAGAAATTAAAAAAAAATTGATGTGGACGAACTAACAGTGAAATGATAAGAAATGCACGAGAAGCGGGACAGGATGCTGTGAGGGCTATGTAAAGAGAACAGGGTACCAGGGGATCGTAAGAAAGGGAGATAGAAGGGCAAGGCCTACACACCAGAAAACTGTAGGCCTCAGAGTTAACAATCAAAACACATACTGGACTACGGCCGCATGGATAGAGTTTGAACATGGTCACTTTGATACTGTTTTTGCCTGTTCAAATTTGTGTCCTTCTTACTCTTGGTAGATGGATATAATATTATATTTATATTATATTTAATCATATAATTATTAAATTATATTTTCTCTTAATAATATTTATATATGAATTACTGACTGATGTTAGTAGGTCAGCTTGGAAGGGAAGTAGAGAAGGTTATCTAAGGTTGAGACCTGGGGGGTGTCTGGATTTGGTTATATATTGGTGAGCAAGTTCCCACCTACGAAGCTGGAAAGCATTACAACTATTGGGGAGTGCTCGTATAACTCTAGTACTATTGCATTATGTGTTTGGGTATGAAGTGCTACAGGTTTGTCAGGGTTGTTGTGTTTGGTCTCAAAATGATGGCCATTCATTCGTGGTCCGAGTGCTCCTGTGGTGAAGCCAATATATTCAGCAATGCGGTAGTTGTATTATAGCTGGTATACAAGATTTTCTGTGGATCAGTCATAGTGGCTTTTCAGGGGATATTCCATTTGTCTGAGCCTGCGGTTGAGTGAGGTAGAAGGTTGGTGAATTGTGCTGGTACTGCATCTCGGTTTGTTGCAAGGGCCTGATGTTATTTGTGGCTAGGTCAGGCAATTTAGGGCGAACCAGAATGTTGCAAAGATTAGGGGGGGGGCTTTTGAATGTAATTCTTGGAGCACCGGTGAGAAGATTTTATGTGAAAGGTGAAGAGCGATATATTATTGGAAGGATGTTTCATTGACAGACTCTTGATTGGATAGGGATTTTTTTAATTGCCTTTTGACTGTGTGTTTAGGGTACCTCAGACTGTGAAAGCCTTGGAAGGGTTGTTGACATTTCTTGTCAAGATCTTCTTCCTCAGAACATAAATGTTTGGCTCTGGTATCTAGGCTATCGGGTAGAGTGTTTTACAAGAAGAGGATGGTTGCTTTAGAAATGGAGGTATTGTTGATGGTTGGCGGCTTTGATGTGAACCGTGGTGTTTATGTTTCCCTCATAAAGGTTTAGTTCCAGATCCAAGACAGGAAGAGGTGTACAAACTAAAGTGAATGACGTTGATGTGTCACAATACATAAATATATGAGAAAATACTGTAAAGAGAATAAGAAAGAAAATGGAAGCGAGGTGGAGAGAGGAACAACTCATACTTAGGGGAACAAAGTCATCAATAGACTTGATCTTTGCTATATGGCAGCTGAAGGAAAGAAGGCATGAATTTGGGGAAGACTTGGTAATGGTATTTATGGACACGGAGAGGTTATCATGAGAGTAAAGAGTATGTATTAAGATAATATGAGTTTTGTTAAGATAGAGAAATAAAAGTGGACAGAGTGGCTCCAAATAAAAAAGAAATGAAAAAGTAGGAGAGTGCCCTCTCCCCAATATTCTTTGTAATGGTAATGGAAATGTAATAAATAAGAGTAGCAAGAAAAATTAAAGCCATGATGTTTGCTGATGAATTATAATATTGGGGGAGAAGGACGAGTACAGGAACAACTACTGAAATGGAACGAGGAAGTGAAAGAGTGTGGCAAAGAATGACGTGATGGTAATGACAAGGTATAGGATAAGCTTTAGAAAAGCTATAAAGCTGGATGGAGTAGAGCTCATAATCGTCTGAAGGAAGATAACACATAAGAAGAGAAACATTTAAATTGGATGCAAGAGAGACCAGGAAAGTGGAGGCTATCGAAATGAAGTTTTTGAGCGACATGCTTGTATTTTCTACAAGGCCATTCTTATAAAAATTCAAATGAACATTTTGATTATTAATTAGCAGCTAAAATAATCATGAATCTTCAATCAAACTTATGTTGTAGTTTAGGGTTCACTTGTATCTGGTCAATATAAACAAAGGGAAAAGGATATCAAATGGATGGATTAAATTAACACTGAAAAAAGGGCATAGTAAATGTATGGGAAAAGAGAAAAAAAACTACATACATAAAAAACCCCCATTAATGTGAGTTGTAATATTTACCTGAAAGACATGTCTGTAAAGTTGGCCGAACTTTTCTTTGACACGTTGCCTCTCCCCTAGCATGAACTCACGTTCCCGCAGTAGGCGGTTCTTCCGCTCGCGCATATCCCTCACTTCGTCGGCCAGGCTCATGATCTGGTCCAGTTTACGCTTGCGACAGTTCTGCGCAGCCACCTAGTACATAAACAAACAAGTCAAGTTAGGCTATTTGTTTCTCTGACACAACTTAAATTTGTACTATTTAATCAATGGATTCATTATACAATGAAAAAAATACAGTTTTGTAAATCATATAGGTGTATTTTTTAGATTAAGGAAACTAGAGATGGGTCAAATTCACTATTTCTCGAATATGAATATACAATTTATTTTTGAATTTCGAATCCGAATCCTAACAAATTGTTAGAAATTTTAATGATTTATTTCAAGGCTTTCAATTTTAATTAACCCCAACTACCCCTCTCAAAATACTGGTTAAAATCCAGCCAAATTAAACAATCTAGATTCATATTATTGTTTAGAAATCAAATCAATCAAAATTGGAGTGTTTTTAAATTATTGGGTGACCTGGTGGTCTAAGGGTAAGGTGTCAGACTTCTGTGCTGGGGTCCAAGGTTCAATCCTTCATCCCGGCACAGATTTATCTGATTACCAAACCCTTCTTCACCTTTGACAAGACGTGTATTAATCACAACTTGTGAATGTGAGGAATGCCAGGCCTCCACCGTGGTTCGGATTCCACGTTAAACTGTAGGTCCTCCATTTCATCTCACGATCACCCTACCATTACACATTAGCGAAAGTGTGTATAACCCGAACGGTTAGTAAGACGCGGTGCTAATATTAATTAAAGTGTTGATATAATGACTCAAGTTACTAAAAAAACCATGTGAAATAAACAAACAGATTAGGTCTAGTTACCTTTTGATCAACTTTAATCATCTTGAGGTACTATAATTTATTTTG
>CABFOV010001211.1:72231-128859 GCA_902141375.1 Timema poppense
TATTGTATTAATGTTTATCTCTTTTGTCCGACAAAATAAATATTACGGATTAAGTTGTGCTTTTCAAGTAGGCCTAACTAAGTAATTTTTGAATTCAACATATGATGCTTTGTTTATGAGGTGAAGAATTCGATCATCGAATCCAGTTAAACACCGAATCCTCGAATCTCAAATACTTGTCAGGATTCGGTGGATTCGAAGATTCGAGTGGCCCATCTCTAGTTAAAATTAAACTATTTAGTTACTACAATTCTTAGTAAGTGTGTAAAGGCACATTTTTTGTTTTGACTAAGCAGTTAAAAATTCTAATTTCAGAGTTTTATTTATATTGAAATGAACAAAAAACTTTATCTATGCCCCTCTACAAACTGGTATTTAAAATTCCAAATAAGGGGTAAGAGAGTGTAGAAACTTTGTACAATTGATAGTGAAGGAAGCCATCCTGAAAGGATAGTTAAGTTAGGCCTGGATAGAAAAAACACACTTCTCTTTTCATTGCTTCAACTATTGCACTATATCACACTTTGTTGAATTTTCAGAGATGTTCCTTTATTATTAGAAGAAACACATTGAAAACACACTATAGCCTATCTTTCTGTGTGTCTTTTCAATGTGTCTTTTCTAATGATAAAGGAACATCTCTGAAAATTCAACAATGTTTGAAGTGTAATGAGTACAATAGTTTGAGAAGAGAAGAAATTAAGAGAAATTGTGTTTTTCTATCTAGGCCTAACCTAACTATTCTTTCGGGATGGCTTCCTTCAGTATCACTTACTTTACATTATTGTACAATGTTTCTACACTGTCCTTATTATACATTTCCAAGGGTTTTAATAACATATTTTAAAGGTCAAAAATTGAATAGTGAATAAAGCCAAGAACTAAATAATTGTTAAAATGGAAAATAGATACATTAAAAGATTTCTAAGGCCCTGCCTCCTTAATAATATTGGGCACATTTTCTATGCAAGATTTATGACTATGTGAGCTAGTATTTCAGCCTTTCTTTTAAATGTAGAAAATCTAAATGTCATAGTATGTTGCTATGTTGATGCTAATGAACCACAGTAAACTGTAAAAAACTGATAATTAAATTTGTGACACAACACAATATGCTTTATTTAATTGAGGGATTATAACCCTAAATCAAATGGAATTTAAATTTGTTACCATGGTAAAACCGAGGAATAATTTCTGTAGAATTGTGAAGCATATGAGTAGAAACAAGCTTGTATTTCCATAAAACACAATAGCGGCCTAATTTATGGTTTAAGCGTTCAATGTGATGACAACTTAATAAGATGGGTTTGGAGGGAAAAAACAACTGAATAATAGGTTTTTACTACTATTTCAAGTTTTTTTCTCTTAAGTTTTGTTGGGATTACCAAATTATCATCTGCAAAAAATTAATCCACATTTGTGCACTTTACCCAATGTATGCATATTATATATTGTAATATTTCATAACAATAATAATTCGTAACAAAAGTGTTTATGTGTAATGCACCAAATTAATGAGCGAATAGTTTTATTTTATTTTGTTGAATGTATGAAAGGGGGAGAGTGGGGGGTCATTGTATATAATATTGTTAAATGAACATAAATATAATGTGTGGTAAATGTTAAACAAAATAAATAAAGTACAACAAGTGCACAAGAACATTTCCAGACTAAATAATTTTATAGATAGTAAAATAATAAAATTAAAATAAATAATTTGTAATTATTTCACAGTTTAACAGCAATCAACGGATGTATCTAATTTTTAACCATGTTGCTAATTTTAATATGGACCTATGTCAGTGGTCCCCATTTTATGAATATTGAGATATACCTTGTTCTTGCCCCGACGTCGGATGTCTCTAATGAGCGATAGCTGAGACTCACTCAAGTCGTACTTGGAAAGTCGTTCATTGAACTCGTCCATTGGCAGGTTGATGATGTCTTGGACGGTGATGGGGATGTTCATGGATCGGGCTCTTTTCTCATCTCTGTTTAGATGCTCCTCTTCAGACCTGCGAGCTGCACACAAGCATACAGGATTAGATAACAATTATTAGAAATGTTATAAACACATTTTTTATGGCAGTGGCCTTCAAAGTCTGTTGCTTAGACGCAGCTTTTCAAACATAGCATAATGTTTTGCACCCGTGTTTATTATTTTTATTACGTAAACTTTCATCACAAAGTAATTTTTAACCATCAAATCACTTTTTAAGAATGTTCAACAGTTTTTCTAAATAAAAATAATGTCTTGAAAGAATGTAGATTGTTTAGTTGGTCGACACTTTAAACTAATGAATGAAGAATTATCCTGAAAAGTAGCTATTACATGGTGCAAAGATTATGATTCCTGAGTTTGAGTGAGCTAAGTAAAAGGGAACATTGGTACATTTCCTTAAAAACTAGTTTGCTTTGATTTGTTTTCCCAGGGTAGTTGAAAACTATTAAACTGGCATCGATGTGTACAAGAATTAATAATGGTTGTTACCTTTATGCTTGTCTCTGGCGATTGGCCTTTGCATGGAGCCAGCACTCTCTGCAGGCAAGTGGTAGGTGTGGTTGTGTTGGAGGTGTTCCAGGCTGCTTCTTGGTTCTGTCACAAAAAACAACGTATGATCTTCTCGACACTGACTTACTCACGGGGCAGGTATAAGTATGACACGTCAAGGAAATATAACATTTTGGGGTGTGAATTTTGGTGATTTGGAGAATTCCACAAAATGAGGTTGGTGTATCAAACATGTACTTTTTCTTTAACATGAGCCAGTTTCCAAAATTTGTGTAATTCATACACCAAATATGTGCAATGTTTGGCAGAAAAAACACATGTTAAAAGTAGGTAATTTTGTGCCTTTTAAAGTAATTGTCTAAATATGTAGTTTTTCTGTAAAAAAAGAAAAGTTTGGTTAGGGGTGCACATAAATGCTGACTAGACACTACATCACCATCATCAACTGTATCAACCGTTTCCAGCCTGTTACCAGCTCAGTATAGTAAAATACCTCCATCTTCCACTATCTTTCAACCATTTTTCCTCCTTTAATTTCTTCCATTCTTCTCCTCTCACTTGAACACTTCTGTTATCTGCTCCTCCCATCTCTTTCTTGCTTCCCCTAGGTGTTTTTCCCACATTTTCTTTGGCATCCTCTCTTTTTCCATCCTCATTACATGCCCATTTCATTTCAGTCTTGCTTCCTATACTACTTTGTTCATAACAAACATAGTATGATGTTAACTCTATGGCAAATTGTAAGGAAATATTCAGTGGCAATTGTAAAAATATGTTAATGGTATGTTTTCTTTTGAGTTATTGTAACTTAAAATATTTTTATATCTAAAAAAAATATTTTTATTTTTTTATTTTCTTACCTGAATGATGCCTCATGAACTCCACACTACAGCTATACTTGATCTCGGCAGGTTTGGGCCCCACAGCTCCCTCGACTGGCCCAGTGAATGTGTTAGTCGGGGCCACAGCCGCAGTCTCTTCATATTCGTACTTGACCGGAGTGGCGGGTAGACCTGGGGTCATGCCGTGGCTGCCCAGGGAGGTTCCACCTGACATCACATATCATATAACTGAGTGGAATGTAACCCAGCTGGGTGCCCTTGAAGGGTGGGTTTTCTTCTTTAAAATGTAACCATCTCATTCTGTTTCCTTAAGTAATTTATAGCGAATACTGTATAAGTGATCACAAATAAAATGACTAGTATATTATCACACAATATCACCATCTCAGACATCCAATACAACCGCTCACTGCTATATTTATTTTGAATTAAAAGTTAATGTACTTTAAGATTAATAGGGGGAAAGCCTATATACATATTATGGGAGGATAAAAAAAGACACTAAGATAATCTACAATTTTTACAGTATTTTTTATTTGTTAACTTATGAAGTTTCATCAGTCTTGGTTGCTTTCTGTTTATTAAATGTCTGGGATGTAGAGTATTAATTGTGCTTCAAGTTAATTATAATTATTATTATTATTATTACAGTGTGGTTATAATGTTTCTGGAAAGAAAAACTTCTTTACTTTTATATGATTAAAAAGTAGAGGATTTTGTTTAAATTTTAATAACTTATTGTAGCATGTCAATCAGACAGATTTGACAGCTACAATTAAATATCAATATTTGAAAAATTTACGAAAGAAAGAAAACAATATTAACATTTTTAAAAGTAATCTACCTCAAAGTTTATGTTCTCTCACTAGACGCAGTTAAATAAAATTACGTGTTTCCCTAACTTGAAACACGTGGATGTTCAAAAATATTGTCTTTTGATAAATACTGTAGCAGTTATCAAAGAAGAGGATTAATATTATCATATTTATGAATAAAATAGTGGTTATAATGTTTCTGGAAAGAAAAACTTCTTTACTTTTATATGATTAAAAAGTAGAGGATTTTGTTTAAATTTTAATAACTTATTGTAGCATGTCAATCAGACAGATTTGACAGCTACAATTAAATATCAATATTTGAAAAATTTACGAAAGAAAGAAAACAATATTAACATTTTTAAAAGTAATCTACCTCAAAGTTTATGTTCTCTCACTAGACGCAGTTAAATAAAATTACGTGTTTCCCTAACTTGAAACACGTGGATGTTCAAAAATATTGTCTTTTGATAAATACTGTAGCAGTTATCAAAGAAGAGGATTAATATTATCATATTTATGAATAAAATACGTTAACGCATGCCATTTGCCACTGGATGATGTCGGATAAATTTACTTACACTTGCCATGCTGTCTACAAGAAAATATAGTAAAGTACATCTATATCATAAATTCTCATAAAAATTGGCCATATTCAACAGTGTGCTTACCTATGCCTGGCGTTTGGTACTTTCTGAGATTTCAATCACTCTCCTCTTAGTATTTTTCTGATTTGATGTGTTTACGGAAGTAGCATAAAACTGTCCACATTTTTCATTCATATTGTCTATTTAGCTAGTTATTAACATATTTGGAGAAAAATCAAATATATATACGCACAAAACAGTTACACTTAGTTATATAAAACTTGCTATCTTAATACCATTACTTTTGATTTTTACAAATAACAATATCAAAATAATCGATTGTCAATCATGCTTACACCAAATATGACCAACCGCCTCTAGAAATCGGCAAAAGCGGGTACTATCCGTATAGACAGCAGCCTTGGCATAGTGCTATCACCAGTATTACCACGTTGAAAATTATATTGCATGACATGGTATTTGTCAAATTACAAAGAAATTGTGTTTATTTAAAAAAAAAAACACTTAAATCCGTGTTATTTGTGGGAAAACAATAAAATTTGTGTTATCACACATTTGAATTTTACAGGTCCCTAAATATATAATTACCTGAACATTTTAAATTCCCTTACAAACCCAGGTTTAGCAATTCTGTAATAAAATTTGAGTCTGACTGGGAATGGTTTTCCACATCCTCTTCACAGGCCCATAGATTAGTCATCCTCACACAACTCTTGTTTTGAATGTAATAAAACAAAACTGACTGACCTGTGGCCTGCTCCTGGAAGTAGCGCTTGCCATACATTTGGTGTTTCTTTTGGGCCATGGGAGGCATTCTGTGGGTTGTGTCTGGTATGCTCACTGCGGGGCTCGAGTGGTGGCGACTGCTAGTGTAGCTATAGTCATACGGCCGGTACTTGCTGCTGGCAACACATCCAACAATCTCAGATCCACACTGGTTAGCATAACTCAACTATTTTGATGAGACTTTAGTTTTGTTTGGCTATGCATAAGCCTTAGATTAGGCAAAATAAAATAAGTAAAAGTATTCAAAAATAGTTAATCTCAAATTAATAGATTTAAGACTGAGATTAATATTTTATTTCAGGTGTCACTCAAATAGTGATTAAAAAAATTTACAATTTGAGAGTAAGTACTTGTTAGTTAACATTATAAGTTAAGTTGGTGGCATACTTAGAAAGGGGTGGCAGAGCAAGCGGGGTACACTTCACCACTTCTTTTGCAGAAGGAAAATAATGTTAATAAAAGTTTAAAACATTATAAGTACAACTATAATAATGCGCAATGAAGAAATGTTGAATACATGAGCTAAATTTAAGACCAGTTTGGTATTTAAAAGGTTTGAAAACAATTAGAGTGGCTCCAAAATTAATAATTGAAACCATTAAAGAAATAATAGCTTTGGTAAATTGTATGCACAAGTGTTCCACTATTTTCTTACTACCTAATTCCCTGTGCTTTAGAAAACTCAGATTGAAGTCAAGAGGACTGGAATTTCATTTTTCATAAAATTGACAATTGTGAAATCGTGTAACTGATGTCTAAAGCTGGATGATTTGGGCTAAGTGGGGAAATATACACAATCATTTAACAACCCAATGTTTTAGGGAGTATTTACATGTTTGAATTAGCATGGTAGATTCTTGAATTCACTTAATATTCTAACCAAAAACCTACTATTTATAAAGTTCCCAAATAATCCAGTAATTTTATTAAATTTTGTGAAATTTTCTGCATTTTCCTGGGTGTGTGACAGCCCTGACGCCTACCGGTAAAAATGAGGGTGCACCAGTGTCTAAGTCCTTTCTATCAATACTTTTACTCGAATAAGGTTTTATTGTGCTCTAACTTATTATTTCAATAAATTTTGAGATATCTGGTTTTGAATAGTAAAAATCAAATATTAAATCATGTGTGTTCAAGGTTAATGTGATGAACCAAAGGCATACTTGCAGACGCCGTTTAGTACCTGGAATGGTAATCCACAGAGTAATGGTCCCCGGGAGTGTGTCCCGAGTCTGATCCAGTCTCCATCCACTCCCCGTCAGACAGTGAAGGCACTCGCTCTGAGCCCATGGAGCTGACAGCACTGTCACTGGAGGCATCCATGCGTTCCTCGGAGGGCTGTAGCACTGTGGTGCTGCCATTGTTAGAACTGTTACTCTCGAGAATACGCATCGAGTACATGCCTGTAACACGCAACACAGATACTATGTAGTCTCGCCTGACAATAACGACACAAACATTAGCAACACACTTGAAATAGTAAAGCAGAATCAAACGAAAGATGAAGAGATATTGTTATTCTAGAAAACGTTCATTTTTAAAATTAACACAAGAAACATTCTATAAAGACTAGAAAAAATAGATTTTAATAACCCAATTAAATTTTATAACAGAGTTATTCAGATGAGCTCAAGCTCATAGATTCTTCATAATTTAAGACAAGAGTATGCATGGACATGTAAGACTATCAGCAAGAGTCACAGTGACTCATGGTCAGCATTTATGCTGCCAGATGTAAAAGTTTAAACTGTACAAGGTTGTGTTGAAATGTAACCCATGCCTACAGGAATTAATTCCCAAGACATTTGGTTTTGCAAGCCAAATATCTACTACTGACCTAACCATAATAATGCCATTATTGAGGTCATATATCAATGATTAATTTATGGTAGCGCCTATAATGGACGTGTATTTGTTAGTTATTGAGACACTTTCTAGAACATTTCAAGTATTGCTTGTGTGTCAAGTTTCTTTGGAAAAAACAATGTTCATCATATAACAATGAAAATGGGGGGTGGGGGGAATAATAAAAAACCTTTCAACATATAGTCTTTGATGTTGAGAGTTTGGTGTACAATAAATTTACTTCAGAGCACCAAGTTATATTATTACCCACCTAAACTATCCTCATATTTACACCAATAGAATAGAGTTGAAGAAAGAAGAATTTAGAGGAAATGCATCTAGTTTTGTGTCAAGATTGGAAAACCATTTATAGACCCCCTCTTTGTACAAATGGATTGTTTTCAAACCTCATCCTATCAGTCACTATACTAGATGAGAATAATTTCTTTATTTGCATGTCCACATGTGCAGATTTTATGATCCTTTTCTGATCCTGATTCAATAAAAACCTAGGAAACTTAATTTGTTTTTAACAATGATCTAGCCCGGTATTAAATACAATGCAGCAAATTTAATAAAGTTGCACCTAAGGATCATAGATGGTTTGTATGCATAGAAGAATCTAGGTAGTTCAAGAGATATACACCTAGTGCACACCCTAGGGATGAATGACATGTAGTGCAAAGATATCAAGCAACAAAAAAGAAAATGTGTGATAATATGTTTATATTTATGTAATGTTTGTATTTTGTAAATTTTATATGTATCTATATATAAAGTACTTTATACATTTAAANAAATTTTTGTTTAGTTTTGTCAGGCACTTTTAAGTATCAGCAGAAAAATCATCAATAATAATATTAATGTGGGAGGGATTCCATGGGTACATTTGAAAATAGGCATTAGTTGAATTAAGTTGGTTGCTGGTTATGCTCCAGTGAAGGGTTAAGGCGATAATGTATGCCGGGCGAAAGAATTAGCTTGTTAGGTGATATGAATGGATGGGTAGGTACCCAAAGAGATTTCCGAGACAGAGTGTTAGGAAGGTAAGGTGATGACAGGTAGATGAGATTGTTAATGAATATGTGTTTTTAAAAAGGTTAATTTGTGTTAAACACATGGTTTAAGCAGAAATATATTCACTTGTATAAATGGCGAAGGGGTATTTCAAGAATGATGATTGATCTTGTAGTGTATGATGAGAAACTGAGAAGTGTAGTAAGGAATACTAGGGCTGTGCGTGGAGCTGACCGTGGAACAGACCACTTCCTAGTGAGCTCTGTACTTGAATTAGGTAGTAATTTTGAGAGGAAACAGCGCAAGAGTCTTAAGCAAGTAAGAGTGAAAGTGTAAAAGTTGTAGGATAAAAGAATAAGAGCGCAATATGAAAGATTGCTGGGTGAAAAGTTAACTTTACTAGATCATGAATGGAATGTCAAAATAAATGCTCATGGTATTGAAAGTGCTTGGAATAGAATAAAAGAGGCTGTAGTTGAGTGTGTTAAATATGTGTGTGTGGGAAACTTAAAAAGAGATGCATGCTGGAATGTGAAAACGTGCCACTGCAGGTTTATAGAAGGTTTATTCTACGAACATCAAACATTACTGGATTGAAAGTAGTTTATTAACTGTAATATTAATATGAACTGAAAAACTAAATACAGATCAGGCAAGAACAAATACTATCAACAGAACTACCAACACTTCACCTCAATTTAACATGCTGTAAATGTGCACAGAGAGGAGGCAAATGTGTTAAATTTGGATGAATCCTAATAGTGGGTGCAAGAAACAAGGGTGTGAAGGGAGGTAACATGGAGGAACATGTTGAAGATGGAGGAATACATAGCCTATTTTATGATGCATTCAATCCTAGACACTTACATAGTTGATTAAACTTAGTAATATTTAAGCTTTTGGTTAAAATGTCCGCAATTTGAAATTCACTTTGAACATATTCAATCTTTAGAACTTTATCACACACTAACTCCCTTACAAAATTATATTTCACATCCATATGATTCAATATTTTGTGTTCCCACTTCTCAAGACACTTGATTGCAGGCTGGTGGTCCTCATATATGGTGGGCACTTTGTGGTTGATTCCCAGCTCCAGTAGTAGACTGCGTAGCCACAGGACATCAGCACAGGCATTGGCAAGTGAAATGAATTCTGCCTCAACAGGTACTCAAGGCAATAGTGGGCTACTTTCTAGTTATCCAAGATACACTTGAACTAAAAACTTTCAGAAGGAATCCAGATATTGGCTTACGACTGGAGTTGTAGGAAAGTTCAGGGCTAGGTGTGAAGTTCCTTGTAAATAGCGAAGAATGTGCTTCAGTGACTCCCAATGAGTGTTAGTTGGACAGCTTTGAAACCTGCTGAAATAATTGACAGAAAAACTCAGGTCAGGTCTGGTGCATAACATTAAATGCATCAAACTGCCCATGAACGCTCTGTATGGCTTGATGCCAATTATAGAGGTTGATCTTCCATCTTCAATAGGGGTTTCGTATCCATTGGTGTTTTAGCTATTTTGCGAGTTTCCATGTAAAATTTGGATAAAAGTCATAAGATGGTTGACTAAGATATATACCATCGTTTTTTTTCTCAATTTTTATCCCGAGGAAAAAGTGTAAAAGTGACCCAGTGCCTTGGTATCACCGACAACATGTAGGTACAGACATGGATCATTCTGCACTGGTTTAAAACCAAGTGATCTAAGAAAATTGTCAAGGCACTTGTTCCATTCTATGGGTGCTTGCTTGAGGCCATACAATGATTTATTGAGCTTGCAAACAAGTTCTAAATTATTTTAAGGACCAAGGAGTTGCAAGAAAGTTTTCTGCATTCATAGCAAATGCTACATAATCTTGCAAAGAGCTTGGTTTCACACGAGCTCCGACAAAGTTCACCTTCATCTGATAGTGGAGGCGTTTCTTCCCAACTCTTCATGACTGGCTTCACCTGAAGGTAGGCTTCCTTCTGACGGAATGGTAACTGTTTCACAAAGTAGTGGTGCTTTCACTGCTGGGGATATGGGCATATTTCCTCCAATCCAGGTGACATTTTCATTAAAAAAAACACATCACACCTTTCTTGTGACAGGGTTCCACATCTTATAGCCAATGGGGTAATAGCCGACCATTATTCACTTCTGGATATGATTGTTCAGTTTCCCTTTAAGTAGCTCATTAGGGATGCACACATAGCCAATACAGCCAAACACACGCAATTTTGACAAGTTTGGACGTTGACTATACAAGACCTCAGCAGTCGTTTTACAATCCAAGGCTACTGTTGGGCTTCTATTAACAATATATACTGCTGTTATCACAGCTTCTGACCAGATATCTTTCAAAACATTTGCGCTTAGTAACATACACTGCACAGGGTCCATTAGTGTTCTATTCATGCGTTCACTTACTCCGTTTTGAGAGGGTGTATATCTGATAGTATATTCAAACTGTATACCTTTAAATTCAAAGTATTTTCTCATCTCTGAAGATAAGTATTCTCCACCTCGGGCACACCTGAAGCGGCTTATTCTTTCATTAAAGTGAACAGTAGCTAGAGCTTCATACTTCTTAAAACACTCAAATACCTCTGGCATTTCTTTGATCATGTACACATAGGTAAAGTGACTGTAATCATTAATTAGAGTAAGTATGTATCTCTTACCGTCATGTGATGTAGGAATTATCGGACCCATGATATCACTGTGGACAAGCTGCAAGGGGTGCTTAGCCCTTGAACGAGTTTTTACATGAGGCAATTTAGTCATTTTACCTTGGATACAATGATCACATGGAGATTCCCGAGTTGTAAATTTTTGTTCATGCCATCAACCATTTCACAAAGAGACTTCAAACTGGTATTGCCAATATGCGCCCGTCGTTTATGCCATAGATTTGTACAATCTACCTCAGCAACATTGGCACAGGTATTTTGAACAGAAAATGTCACTAAATACATATTTGGCAGACTCAGATGCAACTGCTACAAGTTTATCATGCTTGAAATTTTTTGCTACATCTTCTTCAAAAAGTCATCTGACTGATAAGAGGTTATGTTGTAGACCAGGCACGATAAGAATACTTCCCAGCTTGATCACATTGATCATTCCATCCATCTCAGAAGACGCACAGAGATCGCCAACTTTTGTCGCTTTTAAATTTTCCCCTGTTTTGCAAGCTTGATATTCACAGGACTTGAGAGAGTATGAATATAAGTTAGAAGATGACAATAAGTAGCACAGATCATGTGTTCTGAAGCTCCTGAGTCTAGATACCAGGATGTAAACAGGACAGAATCCACTTCCAAGGACGTGTTGGGTGCCAAACTGAACTCTACTTCTTTAACTTTGGCGATTTGGCTTTCTTTTCATTTTCACTCTGTTTATTCTTAAGTTTACGGCATTCTGAGATCACATGTTCAAATTTTTTACAAAATTTGCACTGAAGTTGACTTTGCTGAGTATTTTGATTAGGTCTATATTGTTGATAAATTATTATTAGCACCGCGTCTTACTAGCCGTTCGGGTTATACGCACTTACGCTAATGTGTAATGGTAGGGTGATTGTGAGATGAAATGAAGGACCTACAGTTTAACGTGGAATCCGAGCCACGGTGGAGGCCTGGCATTCCTCACATTCACAAGATGTCTTGTCAGAGGTGAAGGAAGGGTTTGGTAATCAGATAAATCTTTGCCGGGACCGAGGATTGAACCCCGGCCGCCAGCATAGAAGTCTGACACCTTACCCCTAGACGCCAGGTCACTTGTTGATAAAAAGATTGAGAATGTTTCTTATGGCTCTGTGTAACTTTTTGATTTGCGTGGGTCATAAAGGAATGTGAGGTTATGACTTCTGCTTTTATACCTTCCGAAAATCATTTCTGTTCCTAATATAATAACCTATTTTTTACAAAGTTCAATGTCAATTTTTCGGCCAGAGTCTCAAGAGTAGTAACAACTACATTGTATTTGTTCGGCATGGCAATTAAAAGATGGCAGACAATATCTAATTCCTCTAATGTAGCACCCAATGACCCTAATTCACAAATCAATTTATCAAATCGATTAAAATGTACCTCCAGAGTTTCACTTGATGGATCAAACTTCATCAATAAAAGACTTTTGTGTAGAAGTAACTGGTTAGCTATGCCTTTTCTTGCGTAGGTATTAATAAGGGAAAGCCATATCTCAACTGCAGATTCTTTATCCTTGGCACATTCAAGAACGTTGTCTGAAAGTTTCTGGACTAATTGAGACTTACATTTTCAATCTTTCTTTCTTCCACTCTGCCAGTTCTTTTGTCCTCTTATTCGATATTTCAGAACTATCAGCTTCAATGAAAATTAGTTTCATACGGTAATCACTTTGAACCACTTCCAGCAAATTGAGTTCATCAAGCAGCGTTTCCATTCTAAACTTCCAGTTATTGAAGTTTGAACCATCACATAATGGAACACGATACTTTTCTTCATCTGTCATGGCGGCTAACAAGTCTTCTAGAGATTAATGTTAATGTTGATTCTTGATGCACACAGACAATAATATATGTTCGTTGATTTTAAAGGACTTTGGGCCCATAACCTGAAAACGTGCTACCGCAAGTTTATAGAATGTTTATTCTACGAACATCAAATATTACAGGATTGAAAATAGTTTATTAACTGAAAATCTAAATCAGATCAGGCAAGAACAAATACTATCAACAGAACTACCAACATATAAATAAATGTTAAATTGCTCTACCAACAGAATGAACAGGTGAAATAATCTTTGAGAAAAAATAACAAAGCATACAAACTAATGATTGTTGTGAAGAGTGAAAAAGAACGTAAAAAGTTGTGGGACATATACAGAGAGAATAAGATTAATGCTAAGAAAATAAGAAGTTGTTCTGAAAGTGGTAAAAGAGAACGAAACAAGGAATACAAGGAAAATGCAGTAAGAATGAGTGCAAGAATTAATTATAGGGCAATTATGTTGTTGGGTATTCCAGGCAAAGTTTTCGGGAGAGTTTTGATTGAGTGCGTGAAAAAATTGCAGACAAGATTTGTGGTGTGCAATGTGGTTTTATGGCAAGTAGACATTACACAGACCAGATCTATCCATTGCAACAAGTGATTGAGAAATGTATAGCAGAATGGAATAACGTTTATTGTGCATTCGTTCATCTGGAGAAAGCATACAATCGTGTGAATAGAAGTATGTTATGGAATGGTCTTAGAGAGAATGGTGTGGAGCTTTGAGTGAGGTTTGTGAGAAGTGGTTGATGTACATCTGGACAATGTGAATGTGGGAGTGCTCTTAAATGTAGATGATACCATATCAATGGTTGAGAATTAAAGTGACTTGCAGAATGCATTCAATCATTTGAATGTGGCATCAAGCAAAATGGATCTTGATATAAATGGGTGATAGTTTTTGAAAAGGTCGGATCAGGAAATGACTGTCAACTTAGTTTAAGTGGAAAACTGTTAGAACAAGTGAATGATTTTGTGTAGCTCAGTAGAATGTTCTGTAAAAATAGAAGGATGGATGGTGAAATCAACAGATGGGGGAATACATCTTGGAGAGTAGTTAGACGTATGTGTACTATTGGAAAGAATGAAACAGTATCTAAAGAGACAAAAATGGCAGTATGTAAAAGTGTGTTAACGCAAACATTGTTTTATGGATGTGAAGCGTACGTTTGTCAGGGGAAACACAAGAGCAAGGTGAATGCGTTTGGATTGAGATGGCTAAGAAATGTATGTGGGAAAAACTCATATGGCAAGAGTCCATAGTGAATGGGCACTGAAAGAGTGCAGTTTGAAAGAGAATCCAATAAGTCAATGTGAAAGAAGTGGTGATTTGGGCAGGTTGAGAGGATGAATGTGGACCGGGTGACGAAGCAAATGTACGAAGGTAGAGTATGTGGATCAAAAGGAAAGGGTAGGACATTTAAAAGATGTCTAAATGTTGTAGACGAATGTGTGGAAAAGAGAAACATTAAGAGTTTTAATAATAAAAGAGCATCTATAGCTCAGTGTATGGATGTTGTTGAAGCGAAGAGAGTATGCAGAGATAGGGAAGTGTGGGGAAAGTTAGTGAGGATGGATTAAGTACGGAGTTGTGTTTTTAAGATATATGCAGTTTCTTGCCTACCTCATTAGGGAACGGTGTGATTATATATATATATATATATGTATATCTATAAGGAAAACCTTTCTTATGTCTTCTGACAAATATAATACAATTACCTCATAGAGATATATTATACATTCGCATCCAATGTCCTTTATGTTATACCTTTTAAATGTTCCTATCTACATGTCTTATCATTCTTTACAATTTCCATTTTCTCCTTTTTGTGTTTTTCGGTTTCCTTTATTAGGAAGTTGCGTAGCATATTTCACACTCCTCCCTGATGAGTTCCGATAGAATGAAACCTAGGTCAGGGGATTGGGCAGTGATGATCGATTTTTTCTAAGAGGCAACCATTACCTCTATGTTCAATCACAACACTGTAAAGTGTGAACTGTGTTCTTCTTTTCATTGTAAAAGCCATATTATGTTCATCCCTTTTCTATGCCTCCTTCCAAATATAATATATGTATGTAATTTATAAGAAATGTAAATGCATTTGTGCAAAGGGAGAGTGGGAAACAATTAAGGGAAAACCCCACCCTCATAAAGCCAGTCGGGATTTGAACCAGGACCTCTCTGTGACCAACATAACACATAAAACGAGATGCGCCCCCTTTGTCCTTAATCCTGCAAGCGCAGATTGGTGAGAATTTATATTTGTGCATGTACAATCTTCTCCCTCTCCTCTTCTCCATAGTTTATTTAGCACAAAACTGTGACTTTAGTACAGTACTAGTATATTAAGATCAAACTCTTTGCTTTCCTTAATTATAATCATGAAAGTACATAAAAGTTAAATAAGGCATTATTCTGCAATATATAAAACTACATGGGACCAAAGTTAATTGAAAAACAGTTCAGCATAATTACGTGTAACACATACTGGACACAAAAAACACACAAACAAACATGATATAGTAACAAAATTAGAAAAGTACACAACAACTCTTTGGATGTCAAAGGTCATATGTGATAAGTTGAAGAGTTTGCCCCTTGGTCACTGACAATGTTAGGAAAATAATGATAATGTTTTACTTGGGTGTCTGAAACAGTTCAAATATGAGCAAGCATAGCATTCACTCATGAGTTTGCCACTGGCCTATCCTTTTTATAGGGGGGGTGACCGAAGTAGGGATGCTTATGGGGGGGTTTGTAAATAAAGGTTTCCTTGTTTGGTGTTAAAGGTGTGCAAAACTTGGATTTGACTTTGAAACAAATATCAGCTTAGACTTCGTTTAAAAAAAATTTCAAGCTTAAGCAAGCTGTCAATCAAAATAGTGACAGCTAAAATACTCAATACATGGTCAATTATTGCCATTCTGAGTTGCCATATGATATATTAAAAAATTCTGAAGTAAATGAATTGAAAGTTGAGGTGATAACTTGATTTATCAGAATTAGATGAAATATTACCAACAATTATGCAATAAAAAAAAATCCCGAGTAATTTTGGTGCATAAGGTTGTACAAATACCAACAATATAATATTTTATATATATTTGATTCTAGTTCCCTTTGAATTGAAAAAGTGGACGTCGCACACCCCTACTTGGTGTCAATATTAAAAGTAACAAAGCAAGGCAAGACTAGTTTGGCTACGGTGTGCTTGTGACAATCAGTTGGTTCAGAAAGCGCACATTAAGTGTACTAACAATAAAAATAATTGGTATGACAAAATTGTATATACTTTCTCTAACAGTAAGTATATTATAGTTTTCAAAAATTGGTTATTATTAAAATAACTTAGAATTCCTGCCCATCCCCCGGAAAAACCAATACTGAATATATTGGTTTTTAGCATGTAAAACGTTGAGGTATATGCTACATTTTGAACAAAATTAACTGAACTATTTTAGTAAAGTTTTAAATTCTACCCTTAATTTTAGAGGTTGAATTAAAATAATGATTTCACCTCAAGAAGTGACCATATAACATATAAATATTAAGTTTGAATGAAATTAGGCTGTAGTTCCAGGTATAGCCAATCTGTGCTAGGAGAGGTGGTGACAGCTATCAGAAGTTTTTTTATTACAAACAATAGATGAAAGAAATTAATATCAACCTATTAGGAAATAATTATTGATAGTAAAATATTACTAAGCAAATAATAATTATTTCCAAATAGGTTGACATTCGTGACTTTCAGTCAATGTTTGCAATAAAGAACCTTCTGATAGCTGACAGTTACCACCGCTCCTACTGTAGATAGGGTATATATGTTACTGTTAAGTCGATAAATCAGGTTAATTTACATAATTACTGGATTGTATGTATGATAACAAACAGTTCTGATAAATGTGATGATTTTTTCATGGTGTAATCAAATTATTCACATTAACATGTTACTATGTAAAATAACTAGCAACTTTATTTAAAGTGATAAATCGCACATTTGTGCAAGGTCTGAGTCATACGTGGCATTTGTTGTGCATATCAATTGAGGTCCATCTTTTATTGAGTGCGGATGTGTGGTGTTAAGTTGATATGAAATCTGTTTGTTTAACATAACCTAGCTCAACCTAACCTTCAGAATACTATACTTTATCACGTCAGCCAAGCAGATTTTGTTGTTATGTAAAATAACTGGTTAAAATAATAAATTGCATGTATTTAATCACATTAATCACTAATATCGATTACTATGGAAAATAACCGGTCATTATGCATAGTAACTAATTTATTACTTTAACGGTAACATAGTGGTACATAGATAAAGGCAGACATAACTATAAAATTAACTTTTTTGAGCTTAGGGGCTCAAGATTTAAAATCATCATCTCAATGTCAAAGAATATCCAGGATAACAATGCTATATCAATCTGAAGGACAGTGTAATACTTTATCTAAATGGGAAGGTAAAAAAGTATATCTTTTTACAATGTTAACCTAAAATAAATAAATTATTCAACTCTCTTAGAGCCAGTAATAATATGATAGTAAAATTATAATAAAAATACTTGTACCAACCTATTTTATTATATATGTACTCTCTTAGAGCCAGTAATAATATGATAGTAAAATTATAATAAAAATACTTGTACCAACCTATTTTATTATATATGTACTCTCTTTGATGTAAATTTGTCAGTAAATAAAGTATAATGTGAATAATAAAACAAAACTTAATAACAACATAATACACCAATAAAGATAACAAAAGACTATGCTTACAAAAATACCTAAGAAATCAGGCACTCTTTTAAAATATGATAATGTGAGGCTGTTCATGCATATTAGTGTTCTAAATATGATTACTTATAGCTGTAAATGCAATTATTGATTAGTGACACATCTAAAAGTTACACTAACAGTACAGCATTAATCATTACAATTTAAATGTTGGACGTATGAGAACCCGAGTCATGCAGTTCAATTAAAGTAGTATCAAAGTTTAACCATACACTTTAGTACAAATGTGTCAAACTCATTTGAGCATAAGAGCCATTCCATTGAACATTAAAAATAGTTCCGAATTCATTATCTTTTTTTAATAAACACAAAAGATACATATATATATATATATGTGTGTGTGTGTGTGTAAAGCAATAAGAGTAACCCCATTTTTTTTTTTTTGCCAAAAATGTGCAATCTTTATTTTCAACAATGGTGTTAAAATTAATAATTAGTATTGATACTGATAACAAAGTCATTTTTATAATTGTTGATAAATGTGTGTCCACAAACCGAGATCTCTCGATGTTAGAAAACAACTTTTAGCATATACATGTGCTGCCAAACATTGTACATGTTTGGTGAATAAATCCAACAGTTTGTCGAAATAAGATTAGATGTGGTCCACCATATTCACATGTAAGAATTCTACAAGTAATGCCAAATTCCAAAATATTCACTCCAAAATGTTGTATTTCCTTAATGTCTATAAAAATAAGTGTATAGTTTCTTCACATGATGGTTCATCATAACTTCTGTACATTGACATGCCTGCTTTAGTACATACAATTGACCCTACTTTCCCCCCTCCCCCCTTTTATTGGTACACTTCCTACCTACCAGAATTATACTATAACTCTGTGGTTTCCCCTAAGTACGGATACCAAATGGGAGGACTGTTAACACATAATCTTGTCAAACCACGTGTTATCTAGAAACACTAGTGCCGTAACTTGGTGTGAGGATTTATATAAAGGAAATTATAGCTCATGAACTAGCCGATATATATATATATATGAGTATACAAGTCATGGCTCTGTCATTGCCAAAAGAGGTCAAACATGTTCACTAAGCACTAATACATACAACTCCTGACCAGCTCAGATGTTATTTAACTAAACATTCTCGATGTTTAAGATGAACAAAACTTTATGTTTAATTAGTCTTTAACTAACTTAACTACCAAAAGACTGAGGGGTTTGATAGTAATAACAACAACAAAACTAATAAATGAGTGTTTCATCTGCAATAGAGGTTTGAGGAACATCCAGTCTCAGCTTAATACAATTAGTTTGATAGAGAGGTTTATTTTTTTTAAATTGATAAATGACACCTGGATATGTGAATTGTATCCAGGAGTCATTTTTAAATTTAAAGAATATTATATTTGGATGCAGCTATAACTGTACCTACTTAACAAATATAATAGTTTGTATATTTAATCCATAAGATAGATTCTTAGTAACTATTTTTATGTACCATGTTTTTACTCTATGTCCGTGCTATTCATATGGCTTACAAATAGTTGAAGGATGAATAAGGTAAAAAAATGAACCCACATTTACAAGTAAGAAGGTGACCTGGCGGTCTAGGTGTAAGGTGTCAGACTTCTGTGCTGGCGACCAGGGTTCAATCCTCAGTCCTGACACAGATTTATCTGATTACCAAACCCTTCCTTCACCTCTGACAAGACATCTTGTGAATGTGGGGAATGCCAGGCCTCAACCGTGGTTCGGATTCCACGTTAAACTGTAGGTCCTTCATTTCATCTCACAATCACCCTACCATTACACATTAGCGTAAGTGCGTATACCCCGAACGGGTAGTAAGACGCGGTGCTAATAATAATAATATTAATAATAATAATACAAGTAAGTAGGGTGGGGAGCCATTGAGGAAATACCACTTCAGTATAGCCAGCTAGTATTCAAACCCTGGCCTCTCCCCATTACCTGCAAACCAGACTAGATATGGGTTTCTTGATACTCCCATTAACAATCAGCAGACTAAGCATGCAAGAGAATCAGTAACGTGCCATAGAATATTATAAATGACAGGACAACTCTTGAGAAGCTTTATTGCTTACTTATAAATTTAGTACAACCGATAATAATTGTACCTTGTTTTCAAAACAAAGCTAAATAAATTCATAAATTTCAATAGTGAACACAGCAACATGGTAAGTGATAGGCAGCTCTTATGTTTGACTAATGTCAATTCAAACAACTGGAAGCTGTTTATGGTCACCTTTTATGAATGTTAGTTGAAGATAAGATATAGAAAAGATTCTCTGAAAATAATGCAATTTGCTGCTGATTGAAAGATCCTGATAAAAGGTTTTGTTTTACAAATATATGATAGTGGGGAGGTGGTCTTGTGAGAAAAGCTTTTATATTTACCCAGAAATTTGCTGGGCCAAGTAAATTAACTATACTTCAAAGTAATTTTTTTCCAAACAATATTAAAGGTACTTCATGTGTGATATTTACCAACACATATTTTACAAATAACTTAACCCATACAGTAAACACTACTAAATAGCACAAATAATAATCAGTATTTAGACAAAAAGACAAACACATTAACACATTTAATATTATTTTATGCACCATCTGGTTATAAACCAGGGTCTCTTAGATGTTTAATCAACCTTCTTGTTTACTTAGACATACAGCTGTTCCCAACAAAGTAATGGCTAAATAAGGGCTAGTGATTATTACCTGTAGGAGCGAATATGTATGGCACACCTATGTAGCGGTATGGACTATATTGCAGTTGCTTTGTATAGTCCTTCATTTTTCCAGAAAAAATTATATCGTCAACAAACATCAAAATAATTTTGGCGTATCGCCTGTTTCTTCACAATTTTAAACAAAGGTTTATGATGGTGAAATTTATTTTAAGGCTCAACAAAGATAGTTTGAAAAGTGAGTGTAAAATAAAAAAACACTGACTCAAATTTACTATGGAAAATTCACTTCAGTTTTGTAGTTAAAATATACGAGTCGTCTCTCTGACTAACATCGCGTGCCACAACAGCAACAACAGCAACAACAACGACAACAACACTCAGGTATTTCTAACACCATCATCTTTCCACTGCACCCCAATGAGGATTGATCAGAAAATGCTGCCACGTTCATGACTTCTGAAAGAGTCAAGAAAAACAAATAGTTGTGGAGAGTCAATACTTCATAAATATTAATAAAACTATATCTTGAGCAAGAAGATACTGAGAGTAGAAAATTTTGTTATATATATTTTTAATATTATTGAAAAAACTAATACACAAACGGGTTTGAAAATAATTATGAAATACAAAAATAAAACATATTTTAAGAGTAATAATCAGTTAAATGTAATACATTAGGAAAAATAATGGAATGTCACCTACTTGTAATTTCAACGTGGTTTGTCAAAATAGCCATGATAAGAAAATGACAGAATATATTGGTGAACAAACACGTCCAAAGAAAGTGAGCTGCTACACCAAGTACTTTGCAAGCTGTTGGCAATGTGGGAGATTATACTGGCTAGTCTTATCTTATTTCGCTCAAGATGATAAGAGAAACGCTGACTGTCATAGCAAACAAGTCTACTTAGAATGAACCAATGAGAAGATGTGCCAACTAACAAAAATAAAGATTTGATTGACCACAGTCTTCCAAGAGGAATTTAATATGAAGTATGATGAAATTGGTTTCAGTTTATAGACAATCCTCTGCTTGAACTTGTAACCTTTCTAAAGGTCACAGATATTTTTACGTAATGTAGTTAAGCTCTTCAAACTTATAACTCATATAAAAGGTAGTAGTGATGAAAACGTCAAGTGAGCGATTATATTTTTAGACAAACTCTTTGAATAAACATTTAAGAAAACCTTTATAGCCATCAATTGTTGAACCAATATTAAATAATTTAATAAGCTATATAATTAAACATTAGGAGAGCTTATAAGAATGAGGAAATAAAAAATATATTGAGGGCAGCAGAAGATGCTAGCAAAGCAAAACTTTTTTTTTCTTTTCAAATGAAATAAGTTATTTATAAATGAATATACCATTTTGTTCAAGTGATTGTGAAGAGTCGCCCATTTTACTAATAGCTATATTTAAACTTAACACTCAGATTAAAATATCACCAGTTTGTTACTTTACTAGTAATTTTCTTTGTTTTGACTAAATAATAAGTATAAGGGATGTAGTGATGTTATAGTAAGGGTGGCTAAATAAAATGGGAAAATAGCTTCTCATTATAATTCAATAATTAGCTTGTTTTAAACATTTTTGGCTGACATTTTAATTTAAATTCAAACGAGTTTTCAGGGCAAAGATCTAAAGTTTGGTGGTTGTGTTTGTTCTTTAATTTCATTATAAATATCTGTTAGTAACTTGTGCAGGCATTAAATTAGTACAATAGTAGCCATCATGATAACATAACTAAACAAATATTGCTGAGAATATAACATTGTGCTTCACAATGTTTGTAACTGAATTTCCCCACCAACACCAATCATATCACCATTTCATCACAAACTTAACACACAGACTAAAGATATGCATGTTTCATATTCACTGCAAAAGTCACGGTAGGCTGTTTCAGCTTTGTCAGCAAAAGGTGATAACATAGTCTGGGTACACAATAACCTTGCCAGAGTGTCTCCTTCTCATTTCTTTCTTTCTTTCTTTGTCTTAGTGAAGCATGAGGTAGCCAGTTCAATTCTACGAAACAAGTCCTGTATCAGCTAAACACTTGGGGGTCAGTAACTTTGTTATAATTATCTCTTTCTGAGCCTTGCAAGAGTAGAAAGTGATTTATTTACACGGCTATTAAGGCTTACAAAAATAGTATTTAATGTTCATTGTGAAATATTCAACATAAAAACCCTAGGAGTCTGTCAACTGATCAACAAGGACATTAAATATTATTATTATTATTATTATTATTAGCACCGTGTCTTACTACTCGGTCGGGTTGTACGCACTTACGCTAATATGTAATGGTAGGGTGACTGTGAGATGAAAATTAAGGACCTACAGGACCTAACGTGGAATCCGAACCACGGTGGAGGCCTGGCATTCCCCACATTCACAAGATGTCTTGTCAGAGGTGAAGGAAGGGTTTGGTAATCAGATAAATATTTGCCGGGACCGAGGATTGAACCCCGGCCGCCAGCACAGAAGTCTGACACCTTACCCCTAGACCGCCAGGTCACCGGTTGCATTTTTATACATTATTTACTAAACAAGGGTGAAAATGGGGTGAATGAAATTGTTCACTTTAAAATAATGGTTTTCAAATTATTGTAAAATGGTTTCACTTGTTAAAAAACCACTCTATGAGAGCACAGCTAACACAAAACGCCATCTGAATATAAGGATGAACCAAGTTTTTATTAATATAACAGTAATAATAATATATTTCTGATAATACAATAATCTAATGGAGCATTGACTACATTCTAGGACCTGGTTTAAGAATTTATATTCAAAAGCTTTACTGTTTAGCTTGCCGCACACCTAATTGTATCGAAATGGAACGATTAGAACGGAATGCGTAAGAAATTATTTATTACATGCATTCCAATGAGGCCTGCACACTTGCTTGGATCGGATAAGTTACATCCAATCCGAATGGAATGAATCGGTGTGCCACGGAGGGAATATTTTGACGGATTCCAATTCCCCACATTCACAAGATGTCTTGTCAGAGGTGAAGGAAGCGTTTGGTAATCAGATAAATCTGTGCCGGGACCGAGGATTAAACCCCGGCCCCCAGCACAGAAGTCTGACACCTTACCCCTAGACCGCCAGGTCACCTACAACTCCCTTAGAACCAACTCTGGGTACATAGATACAATCACGAAAGAATGTCTCGTTTTAGCTTAGTACACCAATCCATTTATCGAAAGTGCAGTTTTCTAAACGAACGTAAAATGTGACAGTGACGAAAACTCTTCATAGTCCCGTACATGGATGCTTTTTTACTTTCATTTGTGGCATAAATGGTGACATTAATTCCAAATACCGATTATTGATTATTGTTAAACAAAATCACAAAATAATAAAGGTATTTGGGTTTGTTTGGTAATAGTTTTCACTTCCTTTACAGACATTTTTGTTTTGTTTGTCAGGTTTCAATAAGTTCTATGTATTCTTATTTAAAGACGACTCATTTATACGAGTTTCATTTTGTGTTTTTTTGTGTACCTAATTCGGTTTTAACTACCATAAGGCTATAGAGATTGCCGCAAACCTAATCGGATCGGAACGAAATACGTCGTTAATTATTTATTACATTCATTTCACTGGGGGTCCGCACATTTACTCGGATCGGATCGGAAACGTTATGTCCATTAGGAACGGAGCGAGTCGGTGTGCCATGGAGGGAATATTTTGACGGATTCCGAAGCTGTGCGCATGCGCGTCCTCAGGTCTTGTATCATTCTCTACACTCACTCACGCTACAGTTAGACACCTGTTGGTTTCCGTTTCCTCTTCGCCGGTGGTTATTGTTTAGTTGAACATGTCTTTGGATGAAAAATTAATCCATTTGTTTCAACTATACCCTGTGATTTATGACATTGGTAACAACCATTATTATGACGAGCTAGGGGTGAAAATATGTGGGTGAAAATTGCGGAAATTTCTAAAGTAAACTCGTAAGTAAAATATCGCACTTTGTAAACATTATCATACTATCCATCTTTCATTCGTAATGAATTAATACTTTAAAGTTTTAAGTAATTAGTAAATTATGTTATGAACTATCTTGATTTAAAAATGGTTATTGTTTAGTTAAACATGTCTTTGGATGAAAAATTAATCAATTTGTTTCAACTATACCCTGTGATTTATGACATTGGCAACAACCATTATTATGACAGTGCTATGGAGGAAAATGCACGAGTGGAGATCGCGGAAATTTTAAAGGAAACTCTTAAGTAAAATGTCATACTTTGTAAACATTATCATATTGTCCATCTTTTATTCATTATGAATTAATACTTTAAAGTAAATTATAATATGAATTATTATCTTAATTCAAATTTCTGCCAGTTATTGAAGGTAGCTGGTGTTTCAGAAATTTAGTATTGTTAATTTATTAGATCCTTTGTTTGGCTATAGCCATCTGGTCAGCTTCATAACACTTTAATTATTTTATGTCTTTTTTTTAATAAATACATTCCAGGTGTTCTGCTCGTTCCACATGTGCATTTGCTATTTTCCTGAAACAGTTGTATCACAACAGGGACCATAAATAAGTATAAATAACATAAATACACTCCTTTTAACTGTTGTTATCACTAATTTTCAATTCAAATACAAGTATATGTACCCTCTTTGGTTGCTTTCTTCCAACTGACCAAAATTCCAAGTGTGCGGACAAAACTCGTTTACGTTCATAGGGTTCCGATTCCAATCCTATTAGGTATGCGGTAAGCTTTATACATGTTTAGAGAGCCGCTAAAATCCCCAATTGGTATAAAGAAGAAAAATAATAGCTTCAATACATTATATGCATACCCGAAGTGAATTTCTGGGTGTGCCATTGGTATAGTGAGAAACTTGTTTTTCCTATAAAACAGTGTTTCTAGAAACCTTGTTAGTCTTATACCACTTTCGGGGGCATAATCTAACCAACATATTTGTTTTATTTCTTTTTTCCATTAAAAAGGGAAAGAAAAGTTTAACATCAAAATCTGCATTAATCCGTTTATATAACTTTTTGTAATACCTTTCTTATTATCAATAAAGATAAGTGGTGTAATGTGTACCCCTTGAGGGTATACTCACAACAGTTTGGGGAACACTGCTCTAAAGAAATAAAACCATAATATTTTATATAGGTTCAAAACTACCAATTGTGGCTCATGACCTATTAAAGTTTTTCCACGCAGCTTGGAATGTCAATAAGCTTACCTACACATGCCATAAAGATAATAAATAGGATTTTATAATCAATGTGCTAAGCATTTCTTTATTATATAACCTAGTTCCCTGGCTCTATGAAAGTTACATAACATGGAGTGTTTTAAAAATATTACTTTGTTTAAGACTGACAAAATATTCTTGAACAGCTATGCAAGAAGTTAGTTGTGTCAATAATTACACCTCATTTGAGACCAACGTCATAGTCACGGCTCTGCTAAATAAATGGTAAACACATTTTTATATGAAGAAACATGACTACAGTTTACCCCACCTTACCCTGCCCATTTGTTATTATTATTATTCCTCTTGCAAACAGCTGTGTTTAGCATTTATTAAGCAGGGCCGCTGCTCAAGAATATTTTGTCAGTCAAAAAACAAGTGTTTGTATTTTCTTAAAGTTTATTCCTACCAAAATCCTACTTTAGTTTGATACCAGTAGTGGCAATAAATCAGAATATTTTTTTCTCAATGAACTTAACAAGTTGTGTGAAATCCACTATTATTAACATTGTAACATGGAAATAATTTTTGGAACAAACGTTGAAACTAGTCTCCCAAACCATTTTTAGCTAGGCCATTATTTGTCTCGAAATAGTTTACCAACAGTAAATATAATAAAATAAAGTAAAATAAATGCTACGGTGCACCACAGAGACTTATCTTTCCCATTAATCTCCAAATAGAAAAATTTGCTCAGAAACTCTTTTGAGATTTGAGAAACCAAATATTATAAATTGTTGCATAAACGCTCCACCAAAGATCACAAATTAAATAATACATATAGTTACAGAAACAATGAGAAAAGAAACGCACACCTGTCCTTCAAAGAACATAACAATCAATTTCATTTTTCAAATGCTCCAAAACAAATATATTTGTTTGCTTATGGCTCAAACACTATTAAATTTATAAAAATATCTTCATGATTAAAATATTTTTAATTTTAAATGTACTAGAACTTTATGATGATAAGTTATTTCATACTTCAAATAGTTGTGGAGATTTAATCAAAATAACTTATATTCATATTAATTAAACTAAAGTCATTTTCATGAGAAAATGAAAATGGCCACTTCGTAGTGTTAATCTATGCCTAGATACAAAATTTAATCAAAACCATTGGAACGGATTTCAAGAAAATAGACTTTTTCTCTTTTTTACCTTCAGTAAACGACCCTTAATTTTAGAGCAGATGTCCAATTCCATATAATCCTTTGAGGAACCTTACTAAGTTTTAGTCCAATTGGTAAAATGGTTTTGGCTCTAGTCTGAGATACGGACAAAAAGCATTGCAAAAACCTCTTTTTTTTAAAGTTTTGGGCGGTCATGAAATGTTGACATTTATCGAAACCTCGAGCTCAATTTTTTTGATGTCACAATACTCCTCTCCGAGGAGTTGAGAGAGAGTAAAAATAAGATTTCAAATCTGATAAGCTCTGTAAAAATAAATGTTGGTTGGAATACTATGCAACACTTTTTTTTTACCTATTTTAGTTAAAAACTTTGAACCCTCGAAACAAGAAAGAATAATTTTTTGCTGCATTTCATATCAAATGATTTATTAAGATGAACTTTAATTTAATTTTACAAAGCAATACAACTATAGCAGATTAAACCACAGTCTTAGCCAGGCATTTTAAATTAATTTATTTTTAAACTTTAGAAATTCTATTTTACAAACTAGAGAGGTTATTATCATTAAAGTTATTTAAAGCGCACTTTAAAATGGTAGGCCAAGAACGTTAATCAGGAGGAAACTAACAAGCATTCATTTTGAAAGAGGAAGGAAAAGACTTTTGATAAAAAAAAAAGTGTTGCATTTGGCTAGAATTTCAACCCTAGCTTTAGGGCAGGCAGGGGCACTGGAACTTTTTTTGACTGGGGGAGGTGGGATAGAAGATATATTCTGTAGGGAATAAAAGGGGTGTGGTGTAGTGAGAGGGGCGGGATGATTGTTCCATGTCAAGTTAGGTTGAATAAAACAACACATATTATGTGTACGTGAAGATAACATAGCTCCATGCAGGAATATATTGTCTATCTTTTATTTCTGCCCAATCTTTTATACATATTTTTATTTTTTCAAGGTGACCTGGTGGTCTAGGGGTAAGGTGTTGAAATTATGCGCTGGGGTGCGGGGTTCAAGCCTCAGTCCCGGCACAGATTTATCTGATTACCAAACCCTTCCTTCACCTCTGACAAGACATCTTGTGAATGTGGGGAATGCCAGGCCTCCACCGTGGTTCGGATTCCACGTTAAACTGTAGGTCCTCCATTTCATCTCACACTCACCCTACCAATTACACATTAGCGTAAGTGCGTATAAACCGAATGGGTAGTAATACGTGATACTACTACTACTACTACTACTACTACTACTACTACTACTACTACTACTACTACTACTACTACTACTAATAATAATAATAATAATATTTTCTCAAAAAAAGGAAAGGATTGTAACCGTGAAAAATTTTCCCCTTAAGATTATGATAAATCTTTGCCTTTTAGGTGCCCCGGAAACAAAAAAAGAGATGATTTTACATTTCTGTTTATCTGTGTCCCTAGGAAAAGATCTGAGAAGATTTGATGGATTTTGTTCAAACATGGTATTTAGATTTTATAGGCAATTTTTTAAATTTTGATTCTAGCTCTTAAATTAAGGGTAGTTTACTAATGAGTAATGAGTGATTAATATAAACACATTTTTCAAAAGTTCTAACAAATTTTGTTTGAAATGGGTATTTAAGGAGTGTTTTACCTGACAAATAACACTGTATGCTTGTTTTTTCGTCAAAAATTTATTTACGGGTAGTTTACAAATGAGCGATTCTAGAAATTTCAGAAATGGCTTTAACAATTTTGTTTAAAATATAAATATTAAGCCGTGCAAATAAACGATGAGTCTAATCAAGCTTGTTGAATGTTATTGGTCGCAAGAATCACAAGTAAATAGTTGCAAAATTATCTTCCCTAAAGCCTGACTGCCTCCTCCATCAATAAATAAGGAAGAGGAGGGGGTGGGGGCATTGTACCCATGCCCTCCTAGTTCCAGCCATTATGCTTTGTGGGTCAGACACCAGTACACTTTGGCCATTTAATCCCCACTGGTTAGGGGCTGTTATCGCACTGCCACTTAGGAAAACTCAAAAAGAATATTTTTCTAAAAGAGGTTTGAAAAAACATTATATAGAGCCATAAAGTTGATGATATCAAGACGAGGCCCAGGTGACAACAGACGGTCACCGGTAGACCTTACCTCACGACCGAGACCTTATCTGATTGTTCTACAAGTTCTTTCTAAATGAAGTTTAACACGTTCTTAGAAATCCATGACGGTAAGTATTTTCAAAATGTATGACAACACCTTGGCTAGGTTCACTCTATCTCTTGTGTTATTAATCTATCCATGATCATACCATGTAAAATATAATACTTAATTTTATTAAAGGGAAAAGTATACCTTTGTCAACATTATATTAGACATGTTGCTAAACTTACTAATTTCAATATTCACACACATTTGTTCACTTCAATTGCTGTGTATCCCATTTTTTATTTGCATTTTAAAATTACCATCATAAATATGACTAATTCATAACATGAAAAATAAAAATAATGTACAAACACAGAAAGAAATCCAGCACAACTGATAACATTTGGCACAATTTTATATATATATATTTTATAATAGTATTTTACACCTCTATTAAGTTATAGTGGTGCCGTTTTACAATGCCCACAGTAAATATAACTACATTATATGCCATTGAGCATGATTTTGATAAATATGGGTTTGTCATTCAAATTGCCTATAAATTACTTTATAATTTCTCTCGATTTCTCGGAGAAAGAAATAATGTGATTGTCATAAAAATCAAACCCAAGATTCTGACAATTAATGTTGATGTTTCATGATCTCCTGAGACTGAAAGGTGTATATTATTTAATTTATGCTCTTTGATGAAGTGTTTCTCTAACACTGTTGATTATCTAATTTAAATAAAAACTTGCAAGATTTGTGAATGTCTCTATTTTAATATAAGTGAGAGGGAAAGGCTCTGCAGTGCACTGTGTCATTTATTTTTATTAGAGTTGTTTTATGTTCACTTTCTGAATCAATTCATCGTATTAACTTACAAAGTAGTTCCTTGGCTGTCAATTCATCACAATAGTACATTTTTCAGCGGTGCTAGGAGTTGAACCAGGGACCCTTAGCTCAGTAGAATATAGATACACACTATTACTACAAGTAAAGAACAAGAATCTGGTGGTTGCACGGTCTAAGGCACTCTCACAATAAACTAGATTGCCGACGATGAAGAGATCAGTGTCCAAATCCTTCCTTATTGGTATACTAAGGGCAGTTTTTCCAAAATGGTTTCCTCATTTCCATCCCTGTTGTTTCTTCTAGATTCTACCTTTCTCATTACTACCCCATCAGTGTAAATATGTGGATAAAACTGATAGTAAGATGCTATGTATTGGGGGGGAAGGGGGAGGGAGTTTGATTCTAAACATTAACATTAACAAAATATCATATATTTAAAAACACATGATAAATCACATTAAAAATAAGATATAATATAATAATAAAAAACTTACATAGTATAATAGCCATTTGTTGAAATTTTACACTCTTCAGCAATTTCAGAGTTTAATCATGTAGTTTTGAATTCTCATATTTCCAAACAAGAAATCATAATATATCTTCATTGTTGATAAAATATATAAAATAATAACACAAAGTCGACACAGTAAAAAGTATTTGATCGTTTCTACAACACACGCAATGAACACTTCTTTGCCTTGGGGTCAGTAAAATGCACGTGAAGGCCCAAGGCATACACAGTTAAATTCACACCAGAAGGGAGCATTATTGTATTGCAAACTGGGGCCACCGCTGTCCTACACCACCAAGTCAAATCAACTAGAGCGGGCGGACAGGATGTCAATGAGCCTACAACACCAACACCACCTTCCCAGAAGACTAACCACACAAAAGATATGCTAAAACCAATTCCCACACTGGTGTGTTTCCAACAGATGAATCAGCAGTTTCAGACCATTTTGCTTTAATGAGCTGATAGTACTAAGCATATAATATAACAAGAATGTTTACAAAAGCAACAGACAAGTTTAAAGTTTGGTTGTTATAAGAAAAGTCATTAGTCATCTAAACAGACCTGAAGGTGTTAAATGCAACTGCTGCTATTTGCAGGAAACTATCAGTGTAATGTTTTGTATATGGAACTCTACTATTATAGTTATAAATATTTTTTTAACATATACAATAATAATTACACTTTAATGTGAAAAGTATGAACAAATGGCTATATCACCATGTGACTTGCAATTTCTATCAAAGATAGTACACCTGATAACAAACACACACTTGATACTAGTGCCAGGAATTATTCTGCTTGGAAACAAAGACAAATAAGTCAATTATTTAGGCATGTTATTTTGTGTCTGTGTTAGACCCCTCTAAAACATAAGGGGACTTGCAAAAAAATATCAAATAACAATTAAAAAACCCAAAACAACACACAAACTTGTTTTTATCTGCAATAGTTTTTGAAATGTTTTTTTTAAGCTAAGGTTTGTAGGCAGTAGGGACTTTATGGCTGATTATGAACTATATATCCTGCTAGCTTTACCAAATTCCTGACTCCTTAGAGATGACAGAACTTTAAAAAAGTGCTTTGAGCGCTAACATAGTCTTTCAACAATATTTGTTAGTTTTCCTCCCATCAAAGTATTTTGTTAAAAAAAGATTCCCCAACAACTAAGAGTTTAATCCTAAGAACAGGAGTACATTGTACATTATTAATGCCATAATCAAACTATACTCATAATTAACTCTGAATCCCTCTCTCTATTGCCTGATATAAGCCAAAAATTGAGTCGGCTGAGAATCAGACCATGGTTCCTCAGTGTTGGATGATCAGTACCAGAAACCAATTACACCAAAGCTGACTGTAAGGATGCCAATCGACGGTACTGCCAAGACAAGCAATCAAAAGCAGTCACACTTATCTTACTGGCTTGCAATAGCTACATAGTGTAAACCTACCAAGCTTCAAACAATGTGTACCTGTACTAGATATTTCGGAGGTTCATAGGTTTGCAAACTTAGCTAGGTTACATAGATGACAGCTAATACAATAGAGCCATAGCATATTAAACACATGCCTTGATTGGTTTTTTTATTGATGCTATGTGTGCAAATTTTTCTCTGTAAACATTATGTAAAACCATCAATATAAGAAATATTCTTAACACATCCAGCCAAGATTGAACCCAAATCTTGAGTTAAAGGTAGGGGCGCAAACCACCACATTTAGGCTGCCATTTTGAAATTGTATGTGTATAAAGTAGAACAGTGGCTAAAATTGTATTTTTTTAAACATAAAAATATAGGTGCGTGTGTGTGTGTGTATGTATGTATGTGTGTGTGTTCAGTTCTCAAGCTTGCCCTTTTCCCAGGTGGATTTTCTTCTATTTCTTCTCATTAGTTTATCTCTTGCATTTTTTAAATAACAATTCAGATAAGATAACTAAAATATTGATTGATAAGACTTTCAGTTAGTGAATTAAAATAACTTTGGTGAGGTTGAGGTTCAATTAGTTATATGATGTATCCTATCACTATTTCTTTTTGATGATTTAAAATCGTTTAGTAATCCACCCAATTTTTATTTTTTGAACTAGTTAGATATTTGTTGTAAGGATGAGCGTGGATCAAAGAGAAGGGGTGAACCATGCAAGATGTTGTTAAATGTTGTTTGAATGTATGGAAAAGAGAAGCCTTCAAGAGTTTTAAGAATAAAAGAGCATGTATGACAGTGTATGGAAGTATGCAAGGATAGGAAAGTGTGGAGAACGTTAGTGAGGATGGATCAAGTACGGAGGTGTTATTTTTAGAGCTATTTGGGAAGTTTCTTGCCTATCCTGTATGTATAGTAGCCCCATGGCTTCTTTGGTGCTGACTGACAGCTCACAGCTGACTTCTGACAGTCAACATTTAGGTATATACCTACATTTTGACTGTCAAAAGTTACAGCTTCTAAACACATGTTTTTGCAGATCATCTGGTTCGGCGTAGGGATACGTAATTTGGTCTGGTAACTTTTAAAGCTGTCAACTGTCAGCTGTGAGCTGTCAGTCAACACCAAAGAAGCCATGGGGCTACTGTATGTATGCACGCTTGTATGTATGTATATATGTGTGTGTATGCACGCTTGTATGTATGTATGTATGTAAACAGAAATGACAAACATTATGTGGCACAAAGCATTTCTTGTACAAGCAGTAAATAATGTTGTTTCTTCTGAAGAGTCAGCTAGGAAAAAATAAAAATTCTAGCCAGTAATGAAGAGCTTATGTTTCCCAAATATAGGTTTTTAGAAAAACCAAATTAATCTGTGGTATTTAAAGACCTTGAAAAGCACACCATTTGACACATGTCCTCAAAAATACTCATCATTTTATCCCTCTCCAAAGGTTCATAAAATAACATAAAGGGTCTAGACCCCCCTTCCCTTTCTATGACCTTGAGAACATATAATATCAATATTTGTTTCTATTCCCCTATTTAGTATTGTCTTCTATGTATATCATCATAAATAAATTATATGTCTTGGAATATTAACCACAGTATGGATTTTTATTGCTGTAATTCTTGATAATATTTTTAAAAAAATTTAGCCATAATTTTTAGTAGTAATATACAGCAAGTATATCTGTGATGTGTAGTTCATCCCGAATTAAAATAATATTTTTTTAAAATTCAAAGGACCTAAATCAGCATCCACTTAAAAAGCTCTACAGCTGCTATAAGCAAGGATCGAATGGGAACTGTTTATGTCAGATATATACACATGGTAACAGCTCACCTCTAATGTATTACCATCCCAAAAGTGTATATTTACACCAACTCAGAACAAGCAGGAAATATCAACATGACTACAAAGTAGGCCAGTATGTGGAAACAGTAGCGAACATTGTTTGTTAACATTAAAACAAGGAGGAAGTAAAAAGTGTGATCTTGCAAAAGACCAAGACATGTGCTCTAAGAGCCACATGTCGCCTGACACCTGGTCTCAGGAGTGTGACCCAGGTTCGATTTCCATCAGAGGCCAAATATTTATTGTTGGAAACTTCAAGAGTGGTAGATTGGCAGTCTGTTTGTCTTTACTAATAATGTAATTAAAAATTACCAAAAACCAAGTCACAGGCACTAATAAAGAAAACATGACCGGTGACAACTTAAAACCTTTGATTTATATTATATTAGCTGGTAATATTTATTTTACAATATTTTTTTTACATATGTATTAATTGGCTGCCAGTAATATATTTGGCACACTTACATTTTGTGTTGATCTGAAAATAAATTTGTTAGACTACTATAAATAATAACTGTTTATGAATTTATATTTTTACACCCGCCTCGGTGGCGTAGTTGGCTAACACGAGAGTCGTGTTGAGCTCGACCGCTGAGGACGGGGAGATCGAGGTTCGAATCTCGGTCGGGTGAACTGGGGGTGGTTTTTCCTAAAATGGTTTTCCACTCTCCCTCCACGCAAATGCGGGTTCACTTCCTATAATTAAACTTCCCCAATTCCTAATCCATTAGAGTAATCAGTACTTAAAGCATATAACCCGAACGGGTAGTAAGACGCGGTGCTAAATATTATAATAATAATAATATATTTTTTACAAGTAGGCTATTAGTTTTTTTTTAACTTGATGGAATTTAGTAGAAATGATGATAGCTTTCAATTTTAAGATTGTTGTAATTGTAAGAAGATACAGGAAAGATGAATAAAACGAGTTACCCAAATTTTTATTATTCTCACTCACATATTAGCCAGATTCTGCAGCAAAATTATTTGTTTAAAAATGTGTGTGCCTTATGATACAAGACAAATGAAAATAAATTTTGAGAAATTAAACCAGAATTTATGAAATAACTTGTATGAGTGAAGTTATCATTGTGATTCACTTTATTGGTAAAGATGAGTTGATTGTAATAAGCATCTATGACTCACTTGGTAAAAAAATCAATCTATGCAAGAATTTTGTTTATTAGTGTTCTATTAGATCTCTCCATGAGTGGGTGTGAAATGTACAATACAACTCCTCAACACAGGAAATCAAAACACAAAAGCAACAAAAGAGAAATAGATAAAGAAGGATAGGCCATAAAGATATGAGTATATAAAATTACAATGTATGTCTGACAAAACAATGTCAAGTGTGAACTGTGTTCCTCTTTTCACTGTGAAAGTCATATTCTGTTTGTTTATATATTTATTTCCTGCATAAAATTACATAGCTCTAGAGCTAAAACATATATTTATTCAAGAATTATATTGTTCTCTTGTATTTATGGCTTGTACAAGGCCGTTTTCATATTTATTTACATGTTTTATTTTCATAATAAATAAAATAATCGTTCAAGATAGTGTTGCCTTTAATTAAAATGACAGCAAACAAATAGTTTCAATTTAAATACTGAAACTCAATTTGTCTTTTGAGAAAATATTTGGAGCATGGAATATCCCCACAGTTTAAAGGCTGAAATGAAATATATAACTTTTTAATTAACAGTATGATTGTCTATAATCAGCTTTTAAAATAAGTTTGAAATTAACTTTTAATCAAATCAAATTAAATATGAAAATATCACTCCTGTGCTTTGCTTAGTAAATTACATTATTGCAGTACATTTTTTAAGCAGCGTCTTACAACCCATTTGAGTTATATGCTTTATCGCAGTACTAAATTTTATTTGCGTGACAATGTTTTATTTGATAATTTTGGCGATTTAAAAACTAGTCCAATAACTTCAAGGTCATCCTCATGAATAATGAGTTTGATTCTTGAACCAGGAGTTCAGGGTTCGTTCTTGACTGAATGTCATGGAGGTGGTTTTCCCACCGTATGTTTCCCATCCTTTCTTTAGTGAAATGATTTTGTAGTTATTTAAAATTTCCATTCCTTCCTTCTGTTCCTTTAGGTTGAAGTTTAAGTCATTGGCACTGAAATATTTGATTAAGACATATTGTTTAGTGTATTTTGTCATGATAAGATAGTATACAATAAGATTAGAAATTGTCACTCATAGTTGAGCCTTTGTTCAGTGACAGGTTTCCCCCTTAGCCCTTTTAATAATAAAACACCGACTAATGTGTATAACCAGGCTCATTTAGTCTGGCTTGCTGATCATGGGGAGGTAGAGGTCTCAATATTTAATGGGCGAACTGAGGGTGGTATTTTCTCTGTGCAAAAGAGGGTACATTTCATCTGAATTTTATCGTACTCATCTCTAGCTCATCATTGCTGTCAAGATGAGGATGATAAAAATGGGTAGTAAAGAGGAGTGCAACAAATAGATAAAATCTATAGTATTAACTTGGTGGTGTAGTTAGCTAACACGCTAGTTTCGTGTTGAGCTAGATTGCCAAAGACAGGGAGATCGATGTTCGAATATTGTTCGGGTGAACTGGGAGTGGGTTTTCCTAATTTTCCACTCACCTTCCACAAAAATGCGGGTGCACTTCCTCTGTATTCAACCCTTCCAATTCCTAACCCATTAGCATTGTTAGAACTTAAGTGTAAACCTGAACGGGAAGTAAGACGTGGTGCTAAATTAATAAATAAAAATATAGCATCTTCCTCGCATCAAAATATTGAAGTCTTTGTTAATGTGTGTTGATGTTTTTAATTTTATTTGTGTTTCATTTATCTACAGTTCTATCATTTTTATTTAATCATATATTATGTATAATGAAAAAATAAACTATTATTTACATCAACTAGTTTTATTTAATTGTCTGTATGCAATTATTAAGAATTTTTAGATACAGATGGGATGTTCAAATCCTTGATTCCTCGAATCCCCTGAGTCCTTAGGTATTCGAAAGATTCCAGAAAGTATCTTGAATGCAATTATGAAGACCTTGACTTGATTTAACATTATTTTAAGCAATTAGTGAAAGGAATTACAAAGACCTGTGTAGTTGGGAAAATAACAAAATTGTATTGATGTAATTAATTTACTAAAAAAAGTGATATTGTCGTTGTTTAAGACATAAGAGACATAACAAACAAAATAGCATTTATAAAGGGAACCAAGCCACCCACCTCCCCTCCTTCCCCTATTTTTTAATTCAATTTTAAATATTTTCACTTTAACATAAATTGATGATTTTTAAAGAGTTGAGGATTAAAATTTGGATTCAAAATTCAAAAGAAAATTTAAGATATGGATTCTAGAAACTTAAGATTCGACCCATCTCTAATTTTAAACTTATGTAGCATAAAAATAAACTGAGAACTAATTTTCTAAGAATAAAAACTTGCAACGGTGGTTGTACTGTTTAAGGTGTCACTTTTGCATTAGACTAGATTACTTGTGAAGAGGTCAGGGCTCAAATCCTGGCTGGGTGTAGTGAGTTTTTTACCCTGAATGGGTTTCCCCTCCTTATTCTTACTCCGTTAGTGTTAATACGCATAAAGTAAAACCAATTGTTGAACTTAGTATCGAAACCGGTTCTTAAGTAAATAATTGGAATAATCAACATGACCCACCCCTATTGCTTACTAGCATTCTGTTTTACAAACTAATTCATCTACCATAAATGCAATGTCATAACATAAAGAAACTTGTTTTATCAGCATTCACGGTTCCTTTTTAATAAGCAGTTTGACTTTTAATATAGATACTATATTGTGACATGTTCCAACATCCCTGAACTACTTCAATCATTATTTATGTGTGTGAACTTTTGTCTTTACTAATGGGCAGAGAGCTACAGTTTGTTGGATATGTACTAAGAAATGTATTATTTAAATGGAGAGAGAAATGAAACATCAGAATCAACCTAAATTAGTTTTGTTTGATGAAAATAATGCTTATAATTATGACCAATTAAATCAGAAAGGTGTGTGGGGATGTAAGAGTTAAAACAGTTTTATCAACAATTAATGTAATATTAATATGAATATTCTTAAGAACATATGTTAATGGATAGAACTGTTCATGAGAATGTTAACCCCAGTAACATGAACATTGTTGAACTATATTCCATTCACGGTAGGAATTACTCTCTGAAAGGTATTTCTTCCTACCAATATCCTACTATATAATAGATTTCTGGTAGGGAAAAAGGCCTTTCAGAAAACAATTCCTTCACCAAACAGACTTTATTTAGTTTTCCTAACCATTTACATGGAAAATGTATTATTATATAAAAATAAAACCCAAGTTAAAACATAAGTATATCTATATGGTTTTATGTGGTGTTGAATGTGACCTGTTTCCAAAGTAATTTGATTAAATATATATTTATATAAACATGAGTATTTAGAATATATAATATGGCCTGCCACAAGTGGTTACAACAATGAAGTTGTTTGGCATCTGCAACATATCTTGATACTAATAACCAGGACCTCAGAGAAAAAAAACACAGCAGAGTTAGTGCTGTTGCACACGTACCGATATTATCGGTGTCGGCGCCGATATCATTGTTAGCACCGATACCTACGTGGGTTGTTGCACACACACCGACAATATTGCTGTCGGTGCTTGAGAGGCATAGGCAGTTTTATGGATGGTGGCGAGCAAACAACATGGCTCCCTGCTCTGCGCACTGATATCGGTGTATTTGTAAAGGGGGCTGCCGACATGGCTCCGGCAGGTTGGTAGTCGTCACGATAATGCTGTCGTGTCGGCGTCGTGTGCAACAAGGCCATAAGATTACATGGAATCTCACTACCACCGATATCGGCGCCGGCACCGACACCGATATTATCGGTACGTGTGCAACAGCACTTAAATATATATGCATTATTAGGGCTGTACTGGGCCACAGGGAGACACCCCAGTCGGCCGGTTTGATTTGGGCTACTGCAACTACATTAAAATAAAATAAAGCTATCCATTTAATTCTAAATTATTGTTTTTATTAAATGTTGATCAGAAGTTCCAGTGAGTAAGACTGAGGGTGCCCAGAATACATAATCTGTGAAGATATAGGTTATGATGTTATTAAATGTAAAACCATGTCATTATTTTGTTTTTGGTGGGTGTTGAATATATAATCACTTTCCTAACCCAAAACTAAAAACATTTGTTTAGTAAATACTGATTGTTACTATCTTTATAATCCAGGGGCACCCACAGGGGAGGGCCAGAGGGGCAATTGCCCCCCTGAGATTTGGATATTGTATAAATATTAGAAGTACGATAATCCCGTCCAACAGTGTTCTTAGCTAGCACTCAAACGGTGCCCCCAGCCAACAAACAGAGAGTTATCGAAAATAATTCAAAACTAATTACTAATGCTTGCCAACAGGCCACCTGCTGATTTCTGGTTTGATAGTTTGGCGCATGTGCGAGGAATTCCAACAACGTTTGCCATTCAAATCGTCAAGGTCAAGTGTACACTCACGGATTTGGATACATTTGAAACATTTTTCTTATATTGTACCTTATTTTTAGAAGACAAGGTTTGCCTTAAAAGGCATATTTTCAGACTTGAATTTTTTTTCATTCTATTTTATTACTATCCTATTTTATTATTTTTAATTTCATTTATTTCATGGATGATCATTTTACAAACTTAAATATTTCAAAAACCGATTCTTAGATATTGTCTAAAAAATTTTAAGCAGTTTTGCTCATGGAAAGTACAAACTGATATTTTAATTCGATTTCACATAACTATCGATCATGTAGCTGAAACAGCTTTGGTATTAAATTTACCAATACTAAAAATATAAATAATTTACCTCAACACTTGAGCTTCCACTGAAAGCTAGCTAAAGAAGTATTTGAAAGCATGTTAAGGATTCATCATATGTATAGTCCCGGGTCTCTTGAAGCCTGCCAGCAAACTCAACACCCTTCCCTGTGCCTTACTGCACCATTACTAGCTATATTCCGTTCACGATAAGTTTTTACCTGGATGACAGTTCGAAAATCATATGTTTAGTTTTTGGTTTGCCAACACTTGTAAAATATCACAGTTTTGTTATAAAAGTAAAGATCTTTAATTACCTGTTATATATTACATTTAAAATAACGGAAACTTAAACTTTCTCATACTATTTCATTTTTTTAAATAATTTATTTTTATCCGACTCGAAACAATATTTTAAACAAAATTAAAAGTACTTATTTTTCGTGTTGGAACGTTATTGATTATGTTTAATCTAGTGCACACATCAATACCTTTTAATACAGGCATCGTATTTACTTGGAAAAGAGAAAATTGTTGTAATTTTTTTTACATACAATAAATGATTTTATGATTATTTTATCTCATTTTGAAATATTTAACTGAATAAAATATTTTCATCAACTGCGTGTCTGCATCATTGTAAAAAACTTGTTTACCGCTATGTTCAATCATATGGTTTGGATTCGTAAGTCGCCATTTTGAAGCTATGTTCGTTAGAAGTTTTTGTGAAAGTGGTGTGAATATTTTTTTAAGTGGAATAAAACTATAAATAAACTTTGTGTCCGACCTCAAATAAATATATAAATAATATTGGCCTAAATTACTGTGGTTAACTATCACATTAATATATTACCATTCGTTTTCATTACAGTCATCCAGGTAAACTTAGCTCGTGAATGACTTATAGTGACAGCATCCTGATTCCAAATTGAATGCCTTTGTCACCCACATAGTACACTTACTTACTCTGTGGCATCAGGAACTTGAAAGTTCAATGCTGCACTTACTAAAGTACGCCCCCTGCCCTATCATGAACTAGTTCTATCTAATCCTGCTCATTACACTGTATCTCTCTAAGGTACATTCTAATGCTATCTTCCCGTCCACGGCTAGGATTTCCCAATGGGTTTGCCAGCCAATACTTTGAACAAGGTTTTATATTCTCCCATTCACACTGCATGTCCTGCCAACCACAATTTATGAGACTTGACTTTACATATAATGCATTGTGACGAGTACAGGGTATATAGCTCATCATTATGTAATCTCCTCCACTCCCCAGTATCTTCATTCCTTTTTAAACCAAATATATTTATAAGCACCTAATTTTAAAACACCCTAAATTTGTTTTCATCATGTAAGGTAAGAGACCAGGTTTCACACCCATAGAGAATCGGTAAAATTAGTGTTTTGTACATTCTGAGTTTTACATATCTTGACAGAAGGTGAGATGTTAACAACTTACTGACCGAGTACTAACATGCATTTCCCAACTGTATTCTTTTCCCAATTTCCAAACTAATATCGTTATTGAAGAGAGATTTAGCGAAACAATTGTTTTTACACAATATTTGATGTAAAAAGTAAAATATGTAACCAAATTATATAGGATCTTCAAAAAATATTTATTTTGGATATTTTTTGCACATGCCTAAATTATTGCTAGAAGAGGCCATACATAGAATATTTTGTTTGGAAATCAAAACAAACGTACACACATGATAATATAAAGATAGAAGAATGTTATAAACATATCAATAAAAGTTTATAAATATTTCTTACATGGTATTTTTTTGTGCTCAGAAGTTTGATTTGTGAAATTATAGACAAAATTCTAACAAAAGTGGCAAAAAATCTGACGAAATTGCATTTTTAATTTAATAAAATTTAATAAAATTCGCTACAGTAAACATGAGAAATGCTGCTATCTACACTCAGCAAAAGTAGCCCCTTATTGATATCATCAGACTACGACACCAATTTCATAAAGGATAAAGTCTGGAGCAGCTTTTTAATAACTGAACAATCAAAATGCAGCAATTGGAGGGGAACAATTTATAAGCAGTGTTAGAGCAGATGGACTTCACACCCAATTGGCAATCCAGCGTATCAACAAGTGTCTAATAATGAGCCAAACAGGTGAGTCTGAGTTGAGTAAAGTATATGTTCATTAATACCCTAATTCGTAATCAGACGCCTTGCCTACAGAACCATTTGATATGAATGATTGAAATACTCTTATTATATCACACAGTGGATTGTAATTTTAAGAAATCCCCTGAAGGCAAGAGTTGTCCAGTACAGCATTAAAAAATATACTTGTGTAGATTAACTAAGACCTATATAGCTATTTGTTAGACAAGGTCTTGTAACAGAAAGTTTCAGCTCTGTCTGTTATTGTATACAGAGTTTTGTAGGCAAAACCTAATTATATTCTGTACTCTGTTTATACGGCACTAACTATATCACTGCTATTTTGTTATAACTTCTCTGTGCTTGTCCGGCGTACACGCTTTGAATCAAGAAAAGTGTCTCAGAGTATTTTACAAATATAGCTAGCCTTTTTGTAGCAGTTAACAAAGTGGTGTTTTTGTATTTCAATTTTCACAAAATAATCTGCACAGTCTTTGGTTCAGCGAAGTTAATGCTGAATTAGAGAACAAGTGTTCCCTAAACTTTTGGCCGTCACACACCCCTTTTATGGGCTTGTCCTAATCAATGTATCTCTTCCAGCGGTTCAATAAAAAAAAAATATATATATATCTGTTATCTTGTAAAAGATTATTCAAAATTTTAACAAAGCTTTAGTTACAAGTTTAACAAAGCCATAGCAGAAAGAAAGAAAGGTTTATATAAGTCTATGACATCTAGTAAAAGTGTGTGTTAGTTTGTTTATCAGACTTACACATTTTATAGTCAATAAAACTTGGTGGTGCACTGTATCCCCACAGGGTACATGCACCATAGTTTGGAAAACAATACAAAATAGAATTATGGAGAACAAACATATAAAAAAAATAATTGCAAGGGAGACCAAAAAAGAAATGGGGGAAGTAGATAAAAGCAAGTAAGGGGAGAAGAATGTAAGTGATTAAAGGAGGAAGAATGGTGGATGAATCGAGCAAGATGGAGGCATTTTACTTAACTGACCCAGCCAAAAGCTGAACACAGTTGATGGTGATGATGATAAGAACATATGTGGGCCAATATGAGCATAATGGCGATAGTAATGGTAAAGGTGGACATATGTTAAAACATTATTTATCAGAGAATTAAAAATATTAATAAAAACAAATTCACTATAGTTTTTTGAATTTTTTATCGGACCATATCTTTCTATTCATTTGGGTTATTTACTAATTATAAATTAATTACTTAGTTATACTTTTTTTTTCCTAAGCCAGCTGATAATATGTTCAATGTTTATTATCCCCTATGATTACTTTTTTTATGAGCTCTCACACATTGTCAAGGTGAATCATATTTATATGATGGAGTTAAATCTTAGTTTTTAAACATAAAGGGCTTGAGGGTGCAAGCATTTGCTAGAAGTTCTCGCAGTTTAATGATGTGACTAAAAAATATGTATTTTCTTTGTAATTTTTATGAATGCTACATATATCAAAAAATCCTACCACACATAAACAGTTCAAACAAGAATGATAATGTTAGACAGAGTCGAGAGTATTGTTATTTTGATGTAGTAGTTATGGTACTGTACTTCATCACAGACACTACTCATGTTAGCACCGTTCTCATACCTTTGTCTATTATATTTTTCAAGGCTAGTGAATTTTATCCATCCAAATTTCAATCCAACGACATGCAGATTGTTGGGGCAAAAATCATAAGAGAGCCCAGGAAAATGTCCTTATAGTAATTTGTCAGAACATAAGTTTGGATCTTGAGTGACATTAAATTATATAATTTTGTTTTTAAATGTAATATGTCAAAGATATTCTTTAATTCCCCACCCCCCCTTTTTTTTATTTGTTTCCTCTTTTAAGAAGTTGCATTGCACATTTCACACTCCCTCTTAAAGAGTTCTGATAGACTGAAATCTCGGCTAGAGGCACAAGCCATAACTACTGATTTTCTTCAAGAAGCAGAAATTACCTCATTGTTTAGTGGCAGCAGTGTAAAGTGTGAGTTGTGTTCCCCTTTACATAATTAAAGTAATAATATTGGTGTTCCAATTGTCTCAATCACTATTTCCTGTATGTTTCCCATATGTGAAATGATCTTACAGTATATTTAGGTTAAATATAGATAGTATTAAACTCAATAAATTTGTATTGCTAATACATAGACCTATAATAGGTCGGTAAGTTGTTGACATCTCGCCTGCTGTCTAGGAATGTAAAACTCAGAATATATAAAACAATGTTAACAGTTCTCTGTGTGTGCGAGACATGGTCCCTTACCTTACATGACAAGAATATTTTTTAGGGTGCATAGGAAGATATTTGGTCCAAAAAGAGACAAAGTTATTGGGATATGAAGGAGGTTACATACCCTGTACTCGTCACAAGACATTGTCTCATAGCTTACGGTGGTCAGAGCATGCAGCGGAAATGGGAGAATCTAGAACCATGTTCGGAATATTGACTAGCATACCCTATGGGAAGAGACCAGTGGGAAGAACTAGATAAATATGGGAGGATATATTAGTAAGGGCCTTGAAGAGAAAGTGTAATGAGGTGGAATGGATGAAGCTAGTTCAAGATAGGGATAGATGACGTACTTTTGTAAGTGCGGCAATAAACTTTCTAGATCCTAATGCCATATTGTAAGTAAATATATAAACCCACATATGAATAAAGATGAAAAATATTATACTTATGGTTATAGGAGAACAAAAATACAACATGAAATTGTTGAGTTATAGTGTTTTATTTTTAATGCATTTGAAAGACCTTAAAATTGTATCAAAACTGTATTTTTACCAAAATTTATTCTAGCATTCAGAATAATTTCTCATTATAAAACACAAATAAAGAGAATGAGTTTGTAAATCTGACCTTAAGATCTCCAAATATTGATCAATATATTATTATTTTTTGTCCATATTGTTTTAGATTTGAGTACTAGCATCAAAGTGCATATGTTCATAGCGGTTCAGTGGAATGATAGCTAAATAATCAAATGTTTGGTTTATCAGTGCACACACGCAAGAATATTAAATATGTACTCACCCTCATTCATAGCCATGTCCATCAATTGAAGATCTTCGTCATTCAATATGGATGACAGGAAACCATCAGTGGTTTGATTTATTTCAGGGGTAGAGTTCTGCTAAAAAAGATATATCAATATTGATGTCAGGAGGCAGAAAGTACACACTTAAGGTGGGATGGAAAGGGATGCTAGAAAAGGCCAGTGTTTTTTGCAGTTTTTATGGCAAAACTTTCCTTTTTGCTATAATAAGTAAAAATATTTCTCCAGTAAAAACATGTGAGTTTAATTTTCTTCACATGTTGATATCAACATTTCCCAAATATCCTTCAAGACCATAGAGGCATTAGATGAGAAACTTTTTAAATGAAGATAAAAATTTGTCATTAAATTTTATGACACCCTTGACGGATATTCAAGAAACCTTGAGGTACCATGTGAAGAAAATTAAAATCTTTGTTTGTAGTTGAGGAATATATCTCCAAATAAATTTTGACATAAAAACCACAAAGACAATGGCCTTCTCTTGCATCCCACCTTAATAACATGATAGCAACTAACAGTCATTAAATTAAAAACTTATTTTCTTGGTAATGTATTTTAGTTTCTTTAGCATTGAGTTAAAATATGTTGGTGACCTGGCGGTCTAGGGGTAAGGTGTTGGACTTCTGTGCTGGCGGCCGGGGTTCAACCCTCGGTCCCGGCACAGATTTATCTGATTACCAAACCCTTCCTTCACCTCTGACAAGACATCTTGTGAATGTGAGGAATGCCAGGCCTCCACCGTGGTTCGGATTCCACGTTAAACTGTAGGTCCTCCATTTCATCTCACAATCACCCTATCATTACACATTAGCGTAAGCGCGTATAACCCGAACGGGTAGTAAGACGCAGTGCTAATAATAATAAATTGAATGAGTAGCGAGACCTGGAGCCAAAAATATTAAATTGTGAGAGACAATTCAGTAGTTTTTAATAAAATATAGCAAGACATAGAAAATGTATTATTATTTTTTATATTTACTAACCGTTCGGGTTTATGTCTATGTACTAACCAAACTAATGTGTTAGGAATTAAAAAGTTTGAATTTAGAGGAAGTGTACACACATTTGCTTAGAGGAAGAGTGGAAAACTATTTAGTAAAACCCGACCGACCTGGATCACGTGACGATCTCTCAGTCTTCAGCAGTCTAACCTATTGTGAGGGTAGTGCCAATGAATGTGTATATTTATAAGTAATGCCAATTCCAAAAACATCTAAATGGAATCTGTTTAAATAAAAAGCTAGTTGTACAAAACATTTTCATCTCTCTTAAACATAAGGCCATTGTAGACTTTCATCATTTAGTGTCTATAAAAGTGTCTTACCTGATAGTACATCATATCATGGTTGGTGTCTGTTTTGAACGCAGTTGAAGACGTGTCCCCCATAGGCTCACTGCTGTTGGTGAGGTTCATAGATGTAGCCACAGCTGACCCAAGGTTAGAAACTCCGACTGCAAAATCATATATCATTTTAGAAAACATTCTAAATTCTAAATTAAGTAAGGAGTTGTAAAGATATGGTTAAGACTTAGAAACCCACTTAAGATTATAATAAAAAGGTGAAAGGCTGGATAAACATAAGAATTACTAGAAAAAATTATAAAAATTAATCTTAGGTTAATAATGATTATATTTAAATAATGAAAAACACGTTAACAAAAGATACAACACGCATGAGATAAGTGAGATAAAAAATTAATAAAGTGATAGATTAAAATAAATTAATGCATATAACAATAGATACTAAGTCAATTGGTGACCATCAGTCAAAATAAACACATACACAACATATTAAAATAATTAATATCAGTCCAAAAACTTATACGAGTGTACACAGTTACAATACATATAATGGAGCTTGTTGTTAAATGGAATCAAACTTCTAGAGAATAGTGTCTTTTTAAGTTGCAAACATATTATGATAAAAGTTTTAGAGCGAAAAGCAATGATAAATGAGAATCCAAGTCTTAATGTTGTTCAGTCCCTTACTCCTTGGGTTAGGTAATCAGCATTTATTAACTTAAGATTAATTTTTATAATTTTTTATTATTTTTTCTAGTAATTCTTATGTTTATCCAACCTTTCACCTTTTATTATAATCTTAAGTGGGTTTCTAAGTCTTAACCATATGCAAAATCATAGTCATGTACTAAGCTATCGCATACACACAATATCATAATGGGGGGCGGGGGGATAAAAAAAAAGTCCCAATTTTGAAAATTGCAATTATACTTAACAAATAAACTATGTAAATTATATTATATATATATAGCCAGTAAATTAATTTTTCAATTGGTATGATTGAGGGATATTTATAATAACACAATATGTGAAGATCAAGAGAGTAGCTTATAGGAAAAGTCCTATGAGTAGCATTGAGTGAGTTTGATGGACTGGAAAGGTGAACATGAGATACCACCATATTTATTTTTTACTTGTTTATAATGAAGAGTTAAAAAAAATAAAAACTATATCCAATAGTGTGAATAAATTTGGTAGTATTTTGGAAGCTAAACACTAGGAATTTATTTATTAAGTCTTGTAACAACTGGAATAAAAAAGTGGTAAACCTAGTCTACACACTTAGGTTTTAATCCAAGGGTATAGAATGTGTACCAGGGGATCTGGTTTATTGGCTAGCGATATAGTAACATTTTAAAGCAGACTCCCCCTATAAACATTAGCTTTCTATGCCCTTGGGATTTACTAATAAAGAATATTTATTTATATGAAAAAATCTATGTAATATTGGTTAGATTAATATAGTAAAAACTTTGGTCTAATTAGATTTACTCTAACAATCGTTTGAATAGGTGATGGATGCAATTATTCATAACAGTAACATTGGGCTAACAAACATAAGTATTAACAAAATTAATAACGTGACTAAGAAGATTTGATATTTTAATAACAAGAATACATACTTAAATAATAATAATACTTAGCACCGCGTCTTACTACCTGTTCAGGTTATACACTTAAGTACTAATGTGTTGGGAATTGGAAAGGTTGAATATAGAGGAAGTGAATCAGCATTTGTGTGGAGGGAAAGTGGAAAACCATTTAGGAGAAACCACCCTCGGTTCACCCAAGCGAGATTCAAACCTCGATCTCCTATCTTATCCTCGACAGACTAGCTAAACATAAAACTAGTGTGTTAGCCAACTACGCCACCAAGGCGGGTCAATACTTAAAAGATTTACATTGGTTGATAAAAATGTGTTCCAGTGGTTAACTCCTAAGTTTATTTTTTACTTTTACTTTTCCTTTAATGTTATCATTTATTATGAAAAGTAAAAAAAGAAAAAAAAGGATAAAATTCAATTTCACCTCTTGTTTTATATTCAAGGACATTATACATTTTCTATTATATATATGATTAGAATCAATTAAAGAAAGTGTTGATTTTAACAGTCACAATGAAGCAACTATTGACCAAAAAAAACTTGTTTTCAATCATAGTGTGGGATGATGCAGTATAATTTAGTGGTTCTTGGTTGTGCGACATAATTTTGTCAATAAAAACTCACTCATGCTGCCGGAGGAGTAAGGGCTGGTTGTATTGAGGTCACCAACAGGTGGGGCCAAGGTGGCATTATGGAGCAGCACACTGCGGCTGTTATCAGGGGGGTAAGCTACCCCGTGATAATGGTGGTGGTGATGGTGGTGGGCAAAGGGATGCGTCATATTGGCGGCGGCTGCAGCGTCCACAGGGCCCGGTAAGCTCAGTAGGTTGGCCAGGTCTTGCCAACGTTGCTCCATGCTCATGGCACGGACAAACGGCATGCGGCCCTGGACATAGAATAAACCACACGTCATTCCACTATCGCGAGTTACAAGATAATTTGTGTGAGCATTACTATAAACAGGGCTCCGTTCAACAAAAATTCACAGCCAGCAAGTTTTAACTAATTGTCAGCTTAAAGAATTTTATATTAAATTGAAAATGAATATTATTGCATTATCAATTATGAAAAAAAGGCTTTCATATGGTATGATGTAAAAACTTAGAAAAATTGACCATACTGATTATGATCTTAATATGCCCATATATCATGCCTTCAATTCTAAGGGGGATTAATTACTATATAAAATAAATAGAATAGAAAGTACCTAGCCAGGTACCTACTCAACTTGACCTAAGAAATTCCCGACCACTTCAAATTCCCAGCTAATTCTAGTGTTCCCGAATTTTCCCAAATGGTAGACAGGTAGACATCCTGCAGGTAGCCCATGTGTGAACTTAAGAAGGAGAACTTAATTTTCACATTTAATTAGATTAAATATAAAGTGAAAAGGGATTGTTTTTTAAATAATAGTACCCACTAGAAGAAAAAGAGTGTATAAATGTATGTAATACAATATTACAGAGATTAAATGTGTTCAATATTTACACACATACAAGATGTAAAATCATAAATAAAAATGTATCTGTTAAACAAATAGGAAGAAAGTGGTATTTTTATGACATCATCTTCTTCATTTAGATCAACAAATTCGTTTATTCATATGTCTAATCAAATACTTATTAATTATAAACTAAGAGGAAGGGATGAAGAAGGCATAAAACCAGGATGAACAAATAAATGTTTTCTTTAAGTTTTAATGAAATAATATAATCAGCGAAATGACAAAACAAAAATTAAATACATACCGTAAGGAAATACTTTGCTGTTTATTCCCAACAGAAAGTTTTGGAAAGCATTTTAGTATTTTCTGACTTTTTCCTGATTTTTACAAAGCTATACTCCTAGAAATATTCCGAAATTAGCAGAGTTATTACCCCCACACCCTCCAGGTTCTGTGACTTAAGCAGTAGAAGACATCCATACAATGTTTTTAAATGACTAAGAATATTAATAGGTTTATTTTATGTTTGTAATGTACTGATCATTATAAAGCATCACAAACTTTATTTTCTTCTTGTGCTATTTTACTTCTTTCCCTAACAAAAAATGTATTCTAGATCACCTCTTCATTGTAACCTATTAATTAAAGTACGGCTACACATTAAACCTAACTGTAAACAGTTGTTATACATGCATTGTAGTGCAAGCAGAAAACATTGGTTGCCCCTTAGACAACCAGCTACTGCAAGATGTGGGTCAATTTGAATGGAGAATGGAGACTGGAGAGAGCTCGAAGAGAAGACCAAGTCATAAATAAAATCACATGACAGATGGCTAATATACTTCATCAGGACGGCAACCCATCTACCTCTATTTACTACCTTCACGACTTTGTACTCCATTTAAAGGCCACCATAATGAAACGGTAAAGACCTGACAGTGATTCAAGACCAGAGATATCAGTCACCTTTGTAAAAGAAAGTTTGGCCCATGGAAACATTAACCAACAACTAGATGGTCAGCAACCAATGAATGACAGGTGACAGCAATTTTGTGTTGAAACTCTTAAATAAATAGGTAAATTGGTAAATATATAAATAAATAAAATGTTTTTGTTTTTGAATGACACAATACACTTTTCTTTTGAAATAATCAAGTTATGAGGTTGGTGTGTTTGAAGATTAAATTTACAAGATTCCCCCCCATTTGACCGTGCTCTGGCAGGTTGCAATATGATTCAAGCTCACAATCTCAACATGTTTTCCCAAATTTGCTCTCCAGACCCATTCTTGTGTATTTAGTTAAATTCACCTTCCTCTTAGTGTTTTCTCAGATGTGAGTGATAGAAATAAGCAACAAAATGTATTAAGACAATCTTTAATAAATGTCATTTCATTTCTTTCAGGAAAAGTACGATAGCCCATATTTGGGTTGAAAGCAATAACATTTGATTATGTATCCAATATAGTATTTTGTTTAAATCCAAACAAGATTCTTCAAACAGGCAAAGTACCTAGTTAAAATTATTCTAGTTGGATTTAAAAAACAAAGAAAAATACTAAGGTATGTCAAATTAAATTTATCAATAAAATGCATACAAAACACAATCAGGAAGTTCCAAGCACTAAAAACCCTGCTATATCAAATTCCATAAATATACTCTATATATAACTACATATTTTTGTTTGTTTTTATAGTGTGTGCCTAGTTAAGTATAAACAAATGTAAATATGCCTTGACCATATCAACTTGACCAATTATGCATTTTTTGATATTTTAAAAACAATAAACATATAACATAAAATAAAGAACAAATCATTCCCTCAACTTAATAATGTCCACATTTGGATTTTCTTAGTATCATCTATAAACTTATAAACTCTATGAAATCTATAAAATCTATAAAATTGAATTTACAAACTAATCCTAGTGACGAGTTCAATAAAATATCATAGACATACAGCTTCAAAAGAAAATTGTAATGCCAATTTTTAAGTAGGCCTAACTAACTTTAAAACATATTCATTAATTATTTTAAATGTTTCAAATCAATGTTGGAGTAATATAAATATTTAATCACTATAACCTCCTTTCAAAGAACTATTTGATCAAGAGAAACCACATCTAATTTTTTTAAAATCTTTTTACATAAATACAAGTTTATTCTTTAACATGATTTGACTGAATGCCAAACATATTTTGTTGATGCATTTTTTATGGAAGTTTAAGGTGCATTTTACAAAGAGCGCTTTCAAGCTACATTGTGATACAGCAAAACCAACGTAGCAAATGTAACTGTTGATAGGTTCTGTAGTGCGCCAGAGAATGTGTTTGAGCCACAGGAACCACCTGCAGTTGAAGGTGCTTTCACACGAGACACAGCTTGTGTGATTCACCGTGTTAAAATGGTTGTCTTCCAAACAGATGTGATATGTTCAATACAAGACTGTCTAGAACCTTATGACTCTCCTAATTGATTACTATAATCTTTCGCTGACATTTTGAAATAAGTTACACATTTTTAAAATAAATATGATAAGGTATTTACACAATCTATGTCACTAGTTGCAATTAAAAAAATTAGAGTGAAACCTTTAATTAACTAATTGTCAAATGTATACAAGTACAACAAGATGACTTCAGCAAGTTTATGCTTAGTATTTTTTTATACAAATATGTACAAATAAATATAAATGATAGATTTTTTCACTATTGTGTTGTTGTTTCAATATTTAAGTTTGTGTATGCATTCTATGTTGTTTTTAAATATATATTATTTATTAGTTCCTTATTGTATGACAATGAAATAAGTTTAAAAAAAAACTTATTTATAAATGATCAAGTCATTATATCAACTTTCTAAATTATAGTGAAAACAAATTTTCATAAGTTAATCTCAAAACTATTAATTTTGTGCAAACCCATATTTCAACTCTTATATGTAGCAGTAATCATACCATTACAGCTTCTTCCATATCCATCACAGCAATTAAATAAATTGTGATCTGTGGCTCACGTATGGCCCCTCATGTGAAAGGTTGACATTTTGTGATGCAACACTATGGCTCGAAAGTGGCACTTAAAGTAGTCGGTTAGAAAATGCAGTAGTGTTACTTTTTAGGAATATATTTATAATCAATGCAAGACATTTTTAAAGTAATATATGTCTAAATGACTTGCTATTTTTTGTGTGATGAAATGATTGGTCTCTTTACCATATATTTTTCATGAATTTTTTGAAATTTCCCCTTTAAGTACCTATCCAATTTAAATAGTCCATATGCAACACATTTATATATACATATATAAAGAGTACTTGGTGAAAGGTTTCAATAAAAACATAGCAAAGGGAGCTATACAACTTTCTATTGCTCAGAGGATATTACTAAAGAGAAAAATAACGCTGTTGGAGGTGTAGGAATAAGCTTTCACCAGAGATGTTCACAAGTATAAGAGAATGTGTTTAGTGTTTAGAGCTGATGGAAATTTTTCAATATGTTATTGATTTTCATTACTATGCATAGCACCTTATTCATAGATTTGTGGGGAACAAAAAAGAAAAGGCAGAAGTTGAAGAAAAAAAAGGGAGGGTTAGATAAAAATGGATAGGGTAATATATCTGGATATTTACTTTTTTTTTCTCTATACTTGTTTCTCATAATGTTCTGTAACAAATCTTATTAATTTACATTACATTACTTTTACTTTACATTAAATATATTAATAAATAATGGATTTGGGAAAAATATATTCATTTTTGTTTTTCACATTCTTGCGAAAATATGAAATTCAACAACATTTATTTGTGACTGCCCTTTTCTTTTACGTCAATTATGAGTGTGCGCTCAGCATCACACCGTTACAAAGAACCACAACGTTCCCCTTATGAGTTCATATGCAGGCCAAGTATATACATACATATATTACAAACTCTTTATGACATTGACAGATTGAGAAATAGCAATATGAAATGAAGGCCATAGCTTGAGTAGCCCGGGGGCACTCTCTGTAGAAGGTGTTATTTACCGGTATTTTAAAATCTTAATTTTAAGACCGCCACGTCACACTTTAAAATGGTAATGAGACAATGGACTCTTAGATATTTTATATTGTATATAATATGATTTTTTTCCCCCCAGACACATATACATAACATATAAGAAACAATGAACTTTGGTAAAAATGTCTGATTAATGAAAGTATTATTTATTTGAGGTATTTAACATGCACTTTCTGGGCTGACTGATTATATCAGCATACAAGAATTTCTATGAGCGATTGCCAGGAATGATGTTTTCACATACCTTCCAAGGTTCTTTTACACACCACCATCGACATGGGACCGACGGCTTTACTTCTCCCCCCGAAGGAAGTTGTGCTACACATTTTTATAGCTCAAGGAAAACCCATCAACACCGGCTGGGTATGAACCCACAAAAAATGAGTTCTAAGGCGAACACTTTACCCAAGAACACCCAAGATGAATAATAACTATTATAAATTTGTCTTAGCTCAGTTTGTGAATAGATTAGCCAGTAATAATGTACCGTTGCCCAAGGGGCCCCCTTGAATGTACTGACCGTACATCCTTTCCGTTGAGGCTCTTTCCATGCATGTCCTTATGAGATGAGATGAGGATGTGCAGAAAGTTGAAACTTAAGGGAAAATACCCAAGGTACCAATAGGAATCCAACCTGGGGCCCCTAGGTTCGTAGCCAGGTGCACTAACCACTATACCACGGGGCCGGTCGAGATTTTAATAATGTCGACGTTTCATTATTATTATTATTATTATTATTATTATTATTATTATTATTAGCACTGCGTTATACGCACTTACGCTAATGTGTAGTAGTGGTAAAGTTCGTTCACCGTAGGAATTGTTTTCTGAAAGGCCTTTTTTCCTACCAGAAATCTATTATATAGTAGGATATTGGTAGGAAAAAAGACAAGTACTAATAGTCAAAGTTTCCATTTGTAAGTTCAAACTTTTATATGGATTATTTTTTCACTGCATATTAGTATCTGTTTGGGTTTTATATATATTTATATGAATTATGCTAATGAGGCCAGGATGAACACGGTAGATTTAAATCTATATCTCTAGAACCATAGAAAATAGCTTAAGTCATACTTTTTTCAATGCAACAATTTGACTACTTTCTAAAGCAAGTATAAACTCCTTTAATGACTTTCTTCTTTAAATGAGAACATACATTATATGTGTATATTAGTTCATTAAAGACAACTCATTGAAGATGTTCATCAATTAAATTTAAATTAAGCCTCATTAGGAATATCACAGGAACTACATACATCAAAACTACAAACACTCAGAATGATAAGCTAGTTTCGGCAAGATAATATGTTCTTTTTTGTTTGTTTTTTTATTTTATTAAATACAATCTCAACACTTACATTATTGTAAATAAACTTATTATGATGTCTATAGAACTAAAAATGCATTGTCATGTTAATTATGATAATTTTTTTACATGCATACTCTTAATTAACTGTGAAACGGGAACCCTACAGCACATATCATAATAGCTTTAAATTTTTAAATCTAATCATGATAAAACAAATTTTAAAAATAACTTTAGAAAAACTGTATAAATACTTCGAAATTATAAATTTAATAAGACATGATTGTACCCAGTGGCCAAAGGCCTCAGGTTTTTTTTCTGTGTGTTCAATTATCGAATAAATATTAATCAATGCTTCGTCTAATGTTAGAAATAAATGTAACCTTGAAAATACTACCTGCAACAGCTCACAAATAGTTCCAAGGTTTACCTAAACTTGAGACATACCTTGGCAAAAGAAGATAGGTCAAATAGCAGTGGCAAGTCGGCCATTGTGTTGAGGGTGTATTTAGAGATATACTTGGTATGGGTGTGTGTGTAAAATATAGTGATTATTATTATTATTATTAGCACCGTGTCTTACTACCCGTTCGGGTTATACGTACTTACGCTAATGTGTAATGGTAGGGTGATTGTGAGATGAAATGAAGGACCTACAGTTTAACGTGTGATCTGAACCACGGTGGAGGCCTGGCATTCCCATAGTGATTATGTATATCTCTGTGTGTGATTTCTCTCTTTGGGTCTTGTTGCGTTTTATTTTTCCTCATTTATTTATATTTTTATAATAGTATATAATTACTTTTCACTGATTCTCCCCACCTTTTCAAGTTATATATTAATTATTTATCAGAACCCTCCATAATTCTATATTCATTCTATCTTATTTTAATAGTTAACCATAGTACAATTTAAAGTATTATATTTTCGAAATTTTAAGATTAACATAATTTTTATGGACAGTAATTGTGATGTTTTGGACTAAAGGTTCTCATGAGGTTAAGCAGCAGAAGCTGACATTTCTCTGGGCCCCATGTATATTGGTGCAGTATAGAAGCAGAAGAGGGGCATAGAGAAAATTCCCAAACCCTCGGGTGGGATCGGAGATGCAAGAGTTTCTGATCCAGTTGCCAGCAACAGTTAAATTTGAATTGAACTGCGCGACTAATATTTTTATTTCATAATGTGGTCTTGCATGTTTAACTGTTAAACCTATAGGGGAAACGAATAATGAATGGTTCATTGAAAAAAATTAGATTAGATCTGATGTCACTGAAGCTTAGACAATGTGCTAAAATATAAAATTAAGTTATTTGGTTTGCATTCCATAAATGTGTATTTGTAATATTATGATCGTATTAATTGTAATTGAAATATTTTGCATTTAATTTATAATCTAATATTTATGTTAAGGAAATAATTAATCACTGGATTTTTTTTTAAATTCTGTATCGCTCCATTATTATTTACAGCAATGATAAGTTTGTGATATCTTGATTCAGTTGTAGATAATTTTATATATACAAATTTTGTTTTGTTAATATCTTACACTTAATACATTATTTTTTAAACTATATATAGCATAAAAATAATAATATCATATAATATATATAAATTTATACTTTTTTTTGTATCTGAGTAGTGTAGTAGGCCTATTACTATAGTTATAATAATAATAATAATAATAATAATAGTATTAGTTGTATATATAATAAATACAAATGAGATGTTTATAGACTTAGGTCCCATCTATACCTGTTAAATAATTTGTTGAATTATCTTTTTGCTAAGAAATCATATAAATTATTTAGTTTTAAGATGTCTTAAGAAAACTTTATTTGGATCCTCCCATTAGGTATTCATTCAAAACACCCCTCCCCCTTCCTCCCATTCCCCTAAGCAGTACCCCCATGATCCAACTCATGAAATGCCACCGATGCAGGCTCAGACTGGCCCACCGACCATCAACCCTGTGCGCCCTCAAGTTTCTCGAGTTTGCACACTCAGCCCAGACTCCAACTTCCTCTTGGTGAAAAAATAAACAAAACAAAACCGCAATGATGAAAATAAGAAATTTAAATTCCAAATAATATTCGAATAATCAAGACAAGGCAGAGCCATGAGGACAACATCAAGTTTAAGTGAGTACAATGAGAGATGTTTAGCAACAAGGGCCGATCAGCACCCAGCGACAGTGGGACACACCTCTTCTATGATTTGTTTGGCCGTGTCGTAGCTCTGCTGCCATTGGGGCGGTGGAAATCAGCTGTTTAGATGTTTAGCA
>CABFOV010001212.1:0-24011 GCA_902141375.1 Timema poppense
TAATTTGACAACAAAATGTAAAAATAAATGCAACCTTTACAACTTAAGTATTTAATTTTAATTACTGATATATTTTGTGCGCAATGTATTACGTCTCACTACAGCTATCCGTGTATTTAATCCAAATGATAAGGAATGAGGAGGGTAAAATGTTTGGGAAATGTATCCGTATTTGCGTTGAAGGAGAATTATAAGCATATTAGGAAAAACACTCTCAGTACACTCGATCGGGATTCGAACACTGATATCCCAGTTATTTGCAGTCCAGTCTAACGAAGAAGTGAATCCTAAAGAATGGTGACCGCAGAAGCTGGTCACAAAATATTTAAAAGTGCATTTCCAAGACTCGTGTCTCTTACGTTTAAACTGTAGACGCACTGGCATTGTATATTTGGGTCCAACATTCTCAATTGTTTGAAAAGTTTTGGTGATGAAAGGGGGGTGAGGCGGGGCTAAGGGACTACCGCTACCTGGACTATTGTACTCGGAGGGACAGCAATTCTTAGCTTGTCTTTCTCACGATGAATATTTTGCAAAGGAGTTGTTTTAAAGAATTCTCACTTGGAAGCGCTGTTATCACTGGATATTTTAAGTTCTACCTGGCTCGAGGAGCGCAACAAATCTCCCGTAAGGCTGTGTATCTGTTATTTCTTTATTTCTTTGTCTGTGAGCGTGGTGCATTTAGACCCTCCCGCACAGCCCATGTTAAACCATTTGGTTTCTACCTTGACGGGCACCCTCACCCCGCTTCCCCCCCGACCAATAGTAGCCAGGGACCACGGACCAGACAATCCACCCACTACCCCTCCTCCCAGATCATGCCCAGAGGCCGGCATCACCCGCTACTCGGCACGGCTAGAAGGAGTGGTCATGAAGCCCCGGGTCACCTCCTTACGTCAACAAAGGGATTCACGCCATCCCTGATACGACCGTAGGGATGGGCGGTAGCGTCGTAATCGCCGATGCCCCGAACGATCTGGTTGGAGCTAGCTAGCGCCCAACTGAGAAATCTTTCCGCCAGTCCGTGGTTACTGCTGTCTAGGGAGGGGAAACATGGTCCGGAGAGCAGGCTTTGGGACACGGGTTGAAGCCCCGAGGATCGGGTGAAGGAACCGGTGGTATACAGTACGGAGATGAGTGTATCTGTATCTGGGTAAGTGGAAAAATACGGTAGCGGAATAGAGCAGGATGTACAACACACAGAGCAGAAAAAGTATGATCTTGTGGCCATATGCCAACAAACTGACCGGGCACAGAAGCGGAGCCATCTTCACTCTGACACCCCTAGTCTTACCCGCCACCGAACGCAGGGGTGGGTCCCAACTGTATCTCGCGTCCAGGGTCACCCCCAGCCACCGTACTGAGTGTGACCACTGGATTGCGGCACCTTCCACTCAAAGTGGCTGCAGGGGGCCTGTTTTCCTACGCGTGAACAAAATAGCCAGTGTCTACTGGGACTGGATAGTTAGGGAACATGATTTAAAGTAGGTCAACAGCTCCTGCAACGCAAAAGTTAGTTTGGCCCAGATCACCTTGGTGTCCGGAGACTGTGCCAGGATAGCAGTGTCGTCCACGGACAGAAATAATGACGTACCATTCGTACGAACAACAAATACAGGATAGGGGAAAGAAAGGTGCCCTAGGGGACCCCAGCCATGATCGGTTTAGAAAAGGAATGGGTGTTCTTGACTCCTACTTTGAAGGAGCCATTGCCGAGGAAGGAACAGAGGAGATGGTTGATGGGCGGTGGGTGACCCACCCTGACAAGAGCGGTGAGAATCCTACGGTTGCTCACGTTGTCAAAGGCTCCTTTGACGTTCAATACCACGAACCCCATCTGGGCCCTGGCATTGAACACGCCGGGCACTATTGACTACCTTAGCGACCACGTGGGTCGTTGACAGGCCCTTACAAAAATCCGAATTGATGGCCCGACTGGAGAGGGTTCACCTCCAGCCAGGATCACTCTCTCCGCCATCTTACCAACACAGGAAAGGAGGAAAATCTGTCTGTAGGAAGCCGGTTAGGCGGGGGGCTTGCCCGGCTTATGGATGGGGACCACCACATACGCCGCCTTCCACTGGTCTGGAAAGTAGGGAAGCGTCAGGGCGGCATTGATGATCCGGAGGAGGAGAAGAACGAATGCCTCGCGAGGATGATGGGTAAGGAGAAGGGGAAGACCCAGTCACCTTGGTCTGTTTTCGGTAAAGTGTAGTTACCAGGTTAGACTCTTGTCTAGCGTTCAAGGTACTTAGTGCTATCCACCACCAAACAATTAGATTAAGGGCCAGTTTCATAGTCAAATTTAGTACACCTCAAGTACGGCGCTACACTAAATACAAGACGACACCTACCTAAACTCGAATGCAATGGGCCGTTCTCGCATAGGAAACTGGCCCATTCCATTCTGGTTTAGGTAGGTGTCGTCATGAGCTTATTGTAGCGCCGCACTTGAGGCGTACTAAATTTGACTATTAAACTGGCCCTAAGACACATGTTTTAGTTAGTTTTCTTGGGTGAGATTTTTAATACAGTGTCCCACAGTGAATCATTAATTTTAGAGCCATTTCACATAAGGCAGCTATCAACCGTCAACCATCGCCGTCAACTACTGGTAAACTTTGGTTTTGTAAAAGAAAAATCCGTGCCAACTTAAGCAGAGTACACGAAAAAATAGGTCAGTTTTTAGGAATTCGGACGAAGAGGTTCTTTTTAGTGACTCCTTAAATCTAGAACAGGCACACCCCCTATCCACCAGCTATCGGCCCCCAATTCATCACTGTGAAAGGGGACATCCGCATTTCATCAATGATAATTTTTTGGCCAGGCCGGGTATCAAACCCAGGACCCATTGCTTAGAGGCATACACGGTACTGACTGAGCTATGGCATCTAACGATATAATATTAACTACACATTAATTATCAGAATTTTCTTTCATTGGAATTTATGGAATTTAACTATTCAAGCTATATATTTAATAATAATGTTTAAAAAATATGGAAATATTCCTGAAAAGGTGTTGAGAACTATGGATGAAAATTCCTAATCACTTTACATTAATTAAGCTACTATCAAACGACACTTGCTTGTACTAGAAATCAAGTGCGCCTAGATATATGTATACTAGCTAGTACAGTAGAAACGAGACTAAAGTATTCACACGCTGCTAGTTTGGTACTAGGTTCTAGTGCAAATATTTATGGAACGTCAGAGATTAATTTTGGGCGCAGCAGCTGCATTAATGGTTAATAATGATATTGAAAGTTATGAGAGGGAGCTTAGGGAAAAAATATGGACACGGGACTGGCTGGAAAGACGAAATAATGGTCACCGGTTTTTAAAAATTATACATTCGGAGGTTAGGTAGGATACATTCAGGGTGACACTAACGTTTATTATCTCCCTAAATTTATATTCACTTATTTACGATGTGGTCAGAGGCCCCTAAGTCCATGAGTGTCCAAGTACAATATCCTTGATACACATATGCTATTTTTTAGGCCTACGCACACTTTATATTCTAAAAAACAACCACCAAAGGCCGGAATGCTATCAAATTTATTTAGATTAAAATTGGGTCCAAAACACAGTTTGTCGTTTTTAGATGACATGTTTTTAATTAAATATATATTTAATATATTATCATTTTGTGGTGATTTGGTATTATATAAACAAGGATAATTAGAATAATTTTCTACCAACAACAAAATCACATACGCTGACCATGTTGGCGCCATTTCCCTATACCCAGTCTCAGCGCGCATTGATTGGTTGAATTACACAGACTAGTGTCGGAACTAGTACGAAATAGCTCCTGTTATATCCTCACAATTAATATGGTAGCCAGTACCAAGTGGCAGAACCAGTATATTTTTTCTGATTCATACGACGCTAGATGATGGCGTGTTAGCTAGCACATTGGATTTCAAGTACGAGCTAGTGCCGTGTGATACGGGTATTATGGTTAGCTTAAATAAATCTCTAGTGAAGTATGTAATAATTATTATAAATATTTATTAAATACTATGCAGTCAAAAACAAACTTCGAATATAAAACCAGATAACCTTCCGCACCACGAATAAAATTCAACAGAAGCTTGGAGGTTGGCACCGGCGATTGTTGCACCGTGAGAATGAATGCTACCATATAAACACGTGATTAACCAAGCAGGTGCCGACCACAAATAGCCAATAGTGGGCAACTTATGAGCGACTGTTGACGACGCGGGTAACTCTATTGCTTCGTGTGAAACCTCCAACCTACATCTATGTTAATCAACAAGTGATAGTTGACGGGCGATAATTGCCTCGTGTGAAACGGCTCTTAACATATTTCAATAAGAAAGTATTAATAATTAGTTTTTAAATTAAATGACAGTTTCGTATTTATCAACCAAGCAAATTATATCATTTTATTAGTATATATTAATTAGGTACCCTAATCAATGAATACTGGATTACTAATCGGGCAGTGCAACTAGAGTCTGTGAACCCTCCTACCCAACTAATGTCCATCTATATTAAGTCAGCCCGTCTCCTCAGTTAATATCCATCTAAAGTCTAAAAACCCTCAACTCATGCCCAGATAGATTGAGTCAGCTCTTATCCTTCTTTTTTTTTTATCGTATGGCACATTTAGCTGGGAGGAACCTTAACATTCAGGTTCGGTCGCTTAAGTGTATACTATTAGCCGCTCTGTTAGCACAGAGCGTTTCCCAGGGTACACCATAGGAGGTTGTCTACACGCCGTACCAACAATGAGATTATATGATTAGTTATTATGAAGTTGTGGAGCTGGTGTGATTCTTAACCTTACTTAAGCTTAATTAATCAAACCCTGGTGACCGTTGGGATGATTCCCCTAAAGGGAAAAATACCAAAGGTACCAGCCAGGAATCGAACCCGGGGCCCTAGGCTCATATCCAGGTGCACTAACCACTACACCTAGGGGCCGGCTATCCTCAGCTCATGCCCATCTAGAGTCAGTTTGCTCTTATCTCAACTCATGACCATCTAGTGTTAGTCAGCTCTTTTCTTCAACACATGGCCATCAGAGCTTCTACTCAACTCATGACCATCTAGACCGAGACAGACCCTTGCTTGCTATCGTGTCTTGTAGTTGTTACTCGTAGTAGACACCGGCCACCATGCCCATGGCCATGATGTTCGTGTTCTCGAAGCGGTGGACGGCGAACCTGTCCCTTCCAGTGTCCCATACGCCTCGCATGCACGAGTAAACGCTTTGGAGGTTCTTCTGCACGATTGTCATCTGGCATATGATCTTGTACCTGCGCACAAACACACTTACTTGTTTTCACATGGGATTAACGCAGACCCTCGACACAAGAGTTATAGTGAGCTCCAAATCGCTGCTGGTCTACGTGTATTCTCACCGCGTGAATCACACATTTTTTTAAACTACTGGTTTTCTCCAAAGTGGTAATTTTAACGATCTTAACAATGGCTGAGGATAGCATCGTTGCAAGACACACTTTTACTGGAGCCTGGGAAGACACCAGGGCTCAACTTTGGAATAAGAGGTTAGGGTACAGCGTCCATACGCAGTGAATATACTCCAGTAAAAGTTTGTCTCTAAACGATGCTATCCTCTCGTCCATTGTTAAGATTGTTAAAATGACCACTTTAGAGAAAACCAGTGGTGTGATATATATACAGGGATGTAGGACTGGTAGAGTATGGGATGTTTGGGAGCTTCACTCCCGCTCCCACCCCCCTAAACCGTGAGATGGAGGGTGCGTGCTTGGAGACACCCACTGATGTTTCATTTTAGTGTATGGCAGTTTCCGAACAAATGTTCAAAGCTAGGGTCGTCGCTTTCAGAAGCGTACTTTACTTTATTAAAGCGCCAAATTCATTTTTGAGAAACCATCAACTTCGTTTTGGTCCTAATTAATAGACCAGACCGAATAATTTCCCAAGCCTCTCTAATAAAGGAGGCTAGCTAAAGTCCGATTATATTTTTTAATAAAAAGAACACTATTTGACAGCTAGAAAATTAACTCGATCTACTTTCACGTATTCATCCATCAAAAATTGTGATTTGTAGCTGTCGCTTTGATAGAGATTATCAATATCTGTAAAATAACACTAATAAAATATTAAAATGTTATCAATATTGACAGAAATATAATAGGTTAGAATTTCCTAAAAGTCCCTTCCTATGAGAGACGAGATTGGCTGCAAGGCTAGTCCGTAACCGTAAGGTGGAAAAAAGGGCTTATGATTAAGGGGTGGGCAGAAGACATCTTTAGGGAACCTGACCAGTATCAAAACAAGAAAACTGTAAACAACAAGCCCCACTTTGGTGGTCTAATGACCTAAAAGGAGTCACTCTCACGATAGTATGAGCTACTTATGACGGGGATATCGGCTTTCAAATCCCAGTTAGATGTACTGAGAGTGTGCTTTCTTGGTTAGTTTTCCACTCTCCCTCCATGTAAATGTGTTTACACTTCCTTTAAATTCAACCTTCTTCATCCTTAGCACATTAATGTAATTAGTTCATAGCGTATAGCCCAAACGGGTAGTAAGACGTGATAAAAAAAACACTTGTTACGCGTTTTAGGCCTCATCACTCTCCAACTGACCTGTCGAACATCTGTAGCTTGACCCTGTTTCGGACCTCAAGGCAGAGTTCGGCAGCGGTCTTGGTGCAGGTCGCAGGATCGTACCTCGCCTCGTGCAATTCTCCCTCCATCACCTCCTTTAAGATGGCAACTACCTTATCCTCCATGAAGGGCCGCCTGGACTCCAGACGGTACGTGTTCATGAAGTGCACCCCCGACTGTAACAGTGTAAAGGGGTGCAAACCCAACATAAACACTTGTGGTGAAATGAGGAACTTATTCTATTTAAAAAAATCTTATTTCGAATAGGCCTACTTATTGACTCGCGTTCTCTGCCTCTACCAAAGATGGTCTTACAACTCGCAGTAAGGTTACTCCTCTAGGCCTACTCACCAACACGATTACATCCCGAAAAAGGACTAACAGATTGACAGAGAAAATAGTTTAGTGTGATAAGAAAAAACACACCTTTGAATGATTTTAGAATGATAATATTTTACCCATTTTAGTGGTCACATAAACTAAGGCATCACGCTTGTAATAGACTAGATTGCGATGACGTGGAGATCACGGTCCGAATCCCGGTTGGTTGTGATGAGGATGCATTTTTCTAAATGATATCCCACTCTCCATGCACTTAAATATGGGTGTATTTCCTTTAAATTATATCCCGCCTCGTTCCTACCCAAAATATGAGGCTTACACACACTCCCAAACAAACAAAAAATAACATTTTGTTACACTATAGAATTAATCGCCCCGCATTGGGCGTCGATTGAAGTACTATTGAATTAAATCACCCCACTTTGGGCGTCGATTGTAACACTACGGATTAATTCCAGATAAAATAATGCTGCGATAATGTTTAGGTTGTCTATAGTTCCTTGGTCGAGCACCTATCATCACTGTACGGAAAATATACCATTTAACCAGCTGTCTATAGCTCCGTGGTCGAGCACTAATTAGAACGGTATAGTTAATAAATGTAAGAAAGAGAACTGTTGATGGCTGTTTATTCACACACGGTTTATTTAAATGACATCTGCTAGTTACTTATACATACTCCCATTAAATACTTTATATCAATGAACAATTGTGATATTAATGTAAATTATTGTATTCTGTGTTAGTCCCTGACTGCGTTTCTTGTGTGAGCATGGGTGTTAAGAGCAACTTGTGTGTGCTTGTGCGACTTGTGTGTGGGGTGGACTTGGGGGTGCCCTCAAACATACGCACAACCAGTTTATAAATGACATACGCCTTGCCTCTTGCTTCCCTTCGTCAACAGTGTAAAAACTAACTAATAGAAAGAGTCCTGGCGACAGGTATTGTGAAGGCTAGATTCTTACTTATATAGGGAATTGGCATCTTTTGCCAAATACTGCGGAGTTTTTCCTTTTAAAGCAGTTGTTTTTTTTAACAGGAAATAGTGTATAAAAAGTATATTTTAGTGGTGAAATCATTTTCCCATTATTTCTGGGAAGTGCGTGTTTCTTCATGGATGAATCTTAAAAGGACACTCTACATATATTACTTTAAAGAAAAATTACCTTCATCCATGCCTTTTTACATAAGTTAGAGTAATCCTAACCAATATTATTACAATTTTAATGAGCCTAGTAATGGACGCACACTGGTTAGTCAAAACAGTCTGAAGCAAATCCTTTTAATTTGATCATGATCCAGACTTTTTTTTATTGTGTGGCCTATTCTTGACGTGCACTCACTAGGCAGAAAACGAAAACGCTTTAAAGCAAGATCAAACGTAATTAGTCAACACCATTGAAAGATCAAAACGATTTTAAAGCAATATTGTTTAAATCTAAAAATGACAACTGGATACGGTAATCGAAGACGAGGCCTTTGGCTTAGTGCATCATTGCTCTTACCACTGAGCTATCCAAAAGTCGTATCGTGCCCAGGTTAATTTTAACATATATTTTAAGGCAAAATCTGAGATATACGTGCATAAATCGTCAGCTACATAGTATGTTTAATCAATTAAGAATCACGAGTTATCAGATAACACAGCCACCTTCGATAGTGCTTTATGCTGCTAAATGTATAATAAATAACAACTGTACGAATGCGCATATTATGATGGATTAAATACCCAAGCTATTATATTTGTTAAGGTTATAGCCGCATCTAGATATCATATTCTTAAATTTTAAAACATTATACCTGGATATGGGAGTCAAAAGTGGGGCCTTTGGGCCTTTAGATCCGGATTTGATGCTTGTTTCCTGGTGTAATTTTTTCAATTTATAGAATATGATATTTATATGTGGCTATAACCGTACTCAACAACTTTAATCACCCATTTCGGTGGCCGCATAGCCTAATCACTCTTGCAGTAGACTAAACTGCCAATGACTGGGATAGCGAGGTTCGAATCTCTATCGGGTGTACTGAGGGTGGTTTTCCAAAATGGTTTTCCACGCAAATGTGGGAAAATTTCCTTTAACCATAACCTTCCTCGTCCCTAAATTGATTAGTGTAACTAGTACATAAGCGTATAACCCAAACGGGTAGTACGACGCAGTGCTAAAAGAAATAAAAGCCTAGCTATTCATCACTTTAAGGCAAGGTCAATCGTAATTAGTCAAGCCCGTTTAAAAAAATCCAAAACAATTTTAACTAAACTAACTAGTCAAGACCGTTTAAAAAAAACAAAATGCTTTAGAGTATTATAAAATGTAGCTAATTATGTTCTACTCTGAAACACGATGCGCCATACCTCTGTTTAATTTATCATCACTGGTCGCTAGTGTTCAAGTCGCAATTTCAAGTGTTTTGCTGTTTATTTATACGTATATTTATTTGATATGGAATTGAATACCGTAAAGCTTATTGTATTGGTTGAAGCTTAAGGAGATTGATCACCATGACAGATGAGCGCGGCCGGTTTCTAAGGCGATTTCTCTGTACCCTATTACTAAGAAAACTACTATACACATTTGAATCAGATTTTTACTAATGTAAAGATCAATTCACTTATATGGTTTATGTTTTATTCATATCTACCTAGCCAATTCAAATTTAAGTTTTAAAAAATAATTTTAAAAAATGCATAAAACAAACTGGGTTTGTCATTGAAATATGGGAAGTCTTGGGCTAAAACTGTTTTCATTATGTTACAATAAACACATTTCTCTGTCATTTAGTATAATATAACGCCAATTAAATATTTGAAGGAGCTTTGTTTAAATTATTTTACATGAGCTTATTTTCTTGGTTTAATGGGTTTTTTAATATGAAAACAAAGCACAAACCTAGTAAATATGATTGAGAATAATTATCCTTTCATTTTTCAAAATACATATTGTTTTAAATTGAAATAGAGTGGTGCAGTTTCATTTTAATTCAAAAAAGTGATGTGGTGCTGTATACTGCGACCTATCGGTGTAAGGTTGAACAAGATGAGCCTCTCGTGAAAACTCAAGGCAGTGATGCCAAGCGTTGCACTGTGATTCACAGATATTCACAGGAAAAATATCAACTCAACTACGTTCATTTATGAAATTAGTTGTGTGAATACGATGTGTTTTGCAATGGAAGCCGTTTCTGTAAAAAGAGATTGGAGAAAATAAAATAAAAAACAACTTTATCTCTCAACCAAATGAAATAAAAATAAATGCTCTGCTCTTGTGAATTGGATAAAAATAATAGGTGTTATGAATTTATAATCATTTCTACATGGAAAATACAATTTTTATAATGTAATTTAGAATTCATCCAATAATTTCAAATCATGTGAGTAGAATACGTAATTAATATAATTACGGGACCTGCTTTGGTGACCGCATGATCTAAGGCAGTACTCTCGCAATAAACTGGACTGCCGTGGACGGGGATCGGGGTTCGATCCTAGTTGGGTGCTATGAGGTTATTATTCCTCAAATATTTTCCACCCACTCTACACGCAAATGTGAGTGTATGTCATCTAAAAGCAACCCTACTCTTCTCTAACACATTAGCTCAGTTAATACATCGGCGTAAAACCCACACGGTTTCGGTTCACTTAGATGTACCAATCAAACACTTTGGATCTACCTTTGCTAATTTGATCTGTAAAAAGTCAATAATTTGGTATTGATAATACAGGGTTATCTAAATCACTATGGACTATTGGAAATTTTAACAAGAAATACTTGTCACAGTAGATAAATGTCTTGAAACTATTTTGCTATCAATTTTAAAGGTGGATAATGAAAGGGGAGTGGGGCCACTAGTGAACATACCTTTACCACCACTCTTAAAATTAATAAAATTAACACAGGTCTATATTTCATTTTGACAATTATTATTTAACAAAATTAATTTATTACAAATATCATTTTTACTTTCTCGCACCCCTCGGGTGCCATAGCTTGCTGAGTCAGAGAGATGGAAATAACGTAAGCCTTAGTGAGGAAGGGGGTAAGGGAACACAAACGCTAAGATGAGGATGTTACACAACACATGTAAGAGAGTGCATTGTAAAGATTTTTTCCATGTTCTTTTCCTTATGAAATGCTCCACTTCTTAATATTCTTCGATGTTATCAATACTTTACAATAATGGAGTAGGGTGGATAAGAAATACGATAGTTTATATAAAGTGTTCCCACATTTGCGTGGAGGGAATGAGCAATCGTGAGGAAAAACACCTCAGTTCACGTGGCTAGGATTCAACCGAAACTTGTAACACAAGTCCCTAATAAAATAAAAATTAAAAACATAGTTTTAAGTGTGTTCATTGCAGAAGTTTTGATGAAGGACTTTGAATGTATAAAGTTGTAGAATGGATCTATTATTATATGGTGTGTGTAGCTAAAATTATAAAATGGCTATGGATTTGTAGATAGTATGAACACCCCTGACACAAAAGTTATTGATAAGGGAGACATAGATTGTAAAATGATCATGCTTCAATATAAAACTCGTGTGTAAGCCTATCAAATTTGGTTCCGAATCGTCAGATAAGTGTCTTTTATACAATTGGGTGAAAAAACTTTTCTTCCCGTATATTTCTATAAGTTTTATTGTAATTTTAAATACTTATAAACCAAACTGTTAGTAAGACGCGGTGCTGAAAATAAATAAATAAAAATAGCGTGTTTGAAAATAAATCGTCCTTTTATGCTTAATCCATGAATGACTACTCAAAATTGAAGCGTAATATTTTCAATACTAAATTCTAAATTCAAGTTATATCTTATTATTAATATCATTTTGATCAATTTTTATTTTTATTTTAACATGTTTTAAACATATAAAGTGTTTTCAAAAGGTAAAGTTTAAAATGTCGACGATTACAATATACGCAGAGAAGATTTCAGTTTCGTTCACTATTCAAAAACCTTGCCAACGTGGCCATATTTTACTTCCAACAGCAGAGGGAAAAGAAACTGCCTAAGACAAGTCCGCGTCCTTTAGTCACACAAGCAAGATCTATGTCTCTCTAATGTTCCAGTTACAATCCTAAAGTGAGTAATCAGTTTAATAAATAATATAGGGCCTACGAGTGTTCAAATCAATTAAATTATGTTTTTTATATAGAAAGTGAAACCCTAAAAAAAAGTGTGCAAATAATGTCAAGCTACTATCATTAAAGTGATCGATAGGAACCACGCAACTACAAACCACCGCGCACTTACAAATAATCACTCGCAGAATGTTAATATCACCATCATTATCACCAACCAACTACAATTATAAATCGTAACGTAACAACATATACACAACCTTTCTTATGAATGGACATATCTAACATCTAGGAAAAAAGTTACTAGAATTGAAGTGTTGCCATTTTTCTTCTTTGTTGGTTGATATTAAATCAGTAAATAAAGATTTTTGCTTTTTACGTGGCGTGCCTCACCAACATTTATTTGATTTTAAGAACACGTGATAAATTATTTAGTATATTTAATAATACATTTTGTAACTGTTACCTATCCCAACATTCTGAAAACGAGTTGGTGTGAAAACACGTATGTTTGTAGGCTACTTCAAGTCTTTTAAAACGAGTGAGTGAGGGCATGCTGATACCATTGTGGCGGCCCAGTTTTTTGGTAGTTTCCTACCCAAAACATTCCACACTTTCTATCCTTCAAACCAATATTCTCTAACTCAGCGAAGATGTAATATTTCCTCTAACTGTAACTGCCAGACGACAGATTGCCGGATATTCTAGATAACAAAATACTTGGACCTCTCCATGAGATTAGCCTTACAAAGAAACTAATTTTAAAATTAGAATAAGATAATCTAAAATTATTATGATCAAAAGAGGGCTAAAATATATTAAATAAGGGTGGGAAAACAGTGACCATTACCATTTACTTTGTCGTTTACATACGTCAAGTATAGTAGTCCGCAGCTGTCACTTTCAAACTTTGATAGATAAGATACCTATAAAATAACACTAAAGATAACCAACCCCATGGTATTGTGATCAGCGCACCTGACTACCAACCTAAGGGTCCCGAGTTCGATTCCTGGCTGCTAGCGTTACCATGGGTATTTTTCCCGAAAGGAGAATCATCCCAACGGTCACCAGAGTTAAGTTGGTTAATTAGACTTTAGATTAAGATCGAACGAGTTGCTCTCTCTCTCTTTTTTTTCAATGTCTTACCGTGGAGACTGTCCAATGAAGATCTTAACCTAAAGTCTAACCAACTTAACTCTGGTGACCGTTGGAATGATTCCCCCTTCGGGAAAAATACCCATGATAACGCTACCAGCCAGGAATCGAACTCGGGACCCCTAGGTTGGTAGCTAGGTGCGCTGACCACTATACCACGGGGCCAAACATTTATATATTTAATGGTAAAGTAGCTTGTTAACAAACTTATACATTTAATTAATGTTATTTTGCAGGAATTGATTTTTTAAACAACCGCGTCTTACTAACCGTTTGGGCTACACGCCTTTGTAGTCTAATAATTACACTAACGTGTTAAGGATTAGAAAAGTTGAATTTATAGGAAGTGTATCGGCATTTTCACGGAGGGAGAGTGGAAAATCACTTAGGGAAAACGATCCTCAGTACACCTAACTGGGATCGAACCCTAATCTCCCCATGATCGGCAGTCTAGTATATTGCAAGAGTAGCGCCTTAGACCATGCAGCCACCGAATCGGCTATAGGTATTGATGATATCTATCAAAAGTAACCGCTGTATTTCACACGACCTGACGTATGAATACGCGAAAGTATAGCTAGTCACTCTTATATTTGTCAGAGAAGAGCCCTTACTATTAAAATCAGACTGTATGTATATTAATATCACTACTAAATAATATTATGCTCCTCAAAGACAGATTTTTAAATTTTTAATTAGCTTTTTAATTAGGCTATTATTAACAAATGTGTGTAAGGGTCACGGGCAACACCGTGTGGGATTGCTAGTCTACACTATAATATTATAAAGAGGAAATATTTGATTTTTTGTTTTTTTGTTTGTAATGGATAAACTCAAAAACTACTGGACCGATTTTAAAATGTCGATAGTCACTCATATTTTATGGTAGAGTCTATGATGATTCTTCAATATGTGTGTTGAAAATAATAATGGGGGGAGAGGGAAGGGTCTAGTAAAACAATAATTTACTTCAAGGCCCGTTTCGGTAGTAGCAACGTCTAAGACGTCACTTTCTCAATATACTAGCTTGCCGATGACGGAGAGATCTGGGTTTGAATCCCAGTCGGATGTACTGTGGGTGTTTTTTTCTCCTAAATGGTTTGACACTATCCCTCTACGAGAATTCAGGCACATTTCCTCTAAGTTCAACCTTTCTCATACTTAACACCTTAATGTAATTAGTACATATACGTATATCCCGAATGGGTAGTAAGACATGGGGCTAAAAAAACTACTTTACATTTTTAAACAGAAATATTTCACATGCTCAAGTTTATATGGTGTTACATAATCTACCAAATGATGACCTAGACACTATGGAGGCCGGTTACTAGTACCAGATATTGTGTAACAAGAGGCTTCGACAATTTAAGGGGTTCGCAAGACGTGAACAAACCATACGGAAGAAGTCGTCTGCACACCATGAACAAACAAATGACGTACAAAATAGTCCTGTACGTGGTTCCCAAAATGATTGGCTGGTTAGAACACGGGAACCCTTCACTTAACGTCGCGTAACGTGAATGTTCTCCCCTGAATAACTATTCAGTAAAGGTAGTTAAGTATACGTGAAGTTAACTTTATGGTAGAGGCTTCCATTTAAAGAAAAAAGGAGAAACGTTACGTTACGTGAACATTTAGTGGACGTTACGTGAAAATTAAATTGATCGTAATCCCAGCATTAGCATACATCAAGTGATTTGGCGTTTGAATGTATGCGAGTAAATTTAGTATCATTTTGAGAGGTCAGATCTCTTTCTATTGTGATCCACCAACAAACTTGGCATAAAACGGCGCAAAATAACATTTACTTTATTATAACAGCTATTGAAACGATTTTTTTTATAACAATTATATCAATATTTCAATTCATCGCAAGAACAAGGTTTTCTGCTGGGATCACGATTATCTTAATGTTCACGTAACGTAATGTTCACTTAAGGTTCACTTAATGTCAACTAAACAAAAAGTTTGTGATCAGAATTCACGTAACATAACGGAACAACACATGAAAGAAACAGAAAATTAATTTCAACGGTTTGAAAATAAATATTCACTAAAATGAAATCCAAGTATTTATAGCTGATTAAGCTGCAAGTGATTGCAATACTCTGAACTGCAATGAAGTGTATTCAGGGAAATGATTTAGTATTGATGTTGGTAATGCTGCTCTGCGTTGCGTTAACTCTACAGCCCTCCGTTCCGCGCTGTGCCTGTCACGTAGATGAGCAATCGATCGTGAAGAAACAATTTGGTAATAATTTACTAAGCGTATTATACTTTGTATACAAGTCAATGTGCATTTCTATAAATATCATCAGATTAACATGCAATTCCAAAGATTTATAGGTAATAAGAACATTTCTTAGTAATAAAATTACATTATTGTTTCTTAAATCTTAGATAGAAAAAAGGTTTTTTTTAACAAGAGTTGTTTTAAAACAAATTGTGATACCAGGTAATAAATAATAAAAAGTAATTTTGTGAGTTTTTAGTAGGTACGAAGTCGATTTCAAATGAAAACATGAAATTCTAAGGAATAAATGGCAAATGAGTCACAAAAATAAAAAAAATAAAAAAGCATAATGTGAAGAAATATAAGATAGCAGCGATATTACCTTCTTGTCACCGTCCATGGTGTCTCGAAGGTAGTGTGTAGTGGCCGTCTAAGAGAGGTGTGTCTAAAGGAACATGAGTTCTCCCAACGGTATCGAATAAATTGACGCTGTCTCACGGCGTCCTTCAACTCGTACAAAACTATAGCTGGAGCAAGGCAGGGTTTTTAGAATAGTAGGTTGGCTCGTTCCCTATACCGGCCTTCAGTCAGCTTTTCCCGAGCACGCAGCGCTGCTGTGACGTCAACTCATGACCTCCACCTGACTTATGATGGATTCACACATAAAGCTACGCTACGCTATCCTGTACGGCATTTTTTCTCGTGTGTTTCACACAATGAGCTGTACTATGCTACTTTGAAAGGTTTAGTAGAGTGTTTGAAGTCTTCAAGACAACATGGCTTTTGTGGGTCTGTCCGTTGGGCGCATGCGTAGCATAAGACGTAGCGCGAGTGAGATGTAAAAATTGCCCGTTCAGCGATTTCGTTCACATAGCGTAACATAGCATGACATAGCATAGCACAGCATAGTGTGATGTATGAAGGTGTTCGTTTAAATACTTGGCTAGCGATCTTCATAGCGTAGTGAAGCTTCATGGGTGAATCCGCCATAACGCCGGCTTGTTTGAGTTCAGTACAACACGTGGTCCTGTGGTGTCAAACTCGTTATTCACTTCTTATTTATGTCAAGTATGCTACCAAATTCACTGTGAATAGTAAATGTTTGTGTTTATTGTAGCTTTAATGATTATTTATGCGTGAGCCGTGAAGTGATGCAAAAGTTATTGTGGCGTTACTAGAAAATGCCGGGAAAGTGTTGTACCGTTCCCGTGCGCAGTAGTAGCCATAAGATAACTAAGGGTCCTGGTCTTATGTAAGTAGCACAACTTCCCTAAATAGCCTAGTGCCAAACGAAGACGGATTCATCTTTGTAAACGTGATAGAAAATCAAATCTTGATTTGTGTTATATTTACTCAGAACATTTTTTACCTGGTGATTATTAATGCGATCATCAAGCTGAACTGCTGAACTTGCCTAAGAAAAACAAATTAAAATCGTCTACTGCTTCCTCCCTTAAACTAAACATTGTACCTACTTGTCGTATCTTAAAAAAATGATATCCAAGGGGAAAATACTATCCGTGAAGCTAGGCATGAATATAGATTGAAAAAACAAATAGTAAGTGATACACTATCTTATATAAATATGCAGAGAAAGTAAACCCAAGTAGAGGGTGTAGTTAATTGTGTCTCTAAACATCTAAGCGACTTAATGATTATAAAATATATTGAATTACAAAAGGAAAACAAAATATTGAAATCCAAACTAGTGAAACAATTAAGTGTGCTGAAACGAAAATATTTGGAAATTTGTAGGCTCAGGAGCAAACTTTTTCTCTGAAAAAGAACAAAAGTCTCGAATTAGTTGAAGAATCAAAATTTGGGGAGAGCAAGATACTGTTTTTACAAGTCATAGTTGGATTTATTGCTTTGTAATAAATGCAAAGTTCATTGGACAAAAGGAATAAATTGTAGCTGCCTTGACTTTGTGATATTTAGGTAAACGAACGTATGTGTATTTACAACAATAAAAATGTTATTATCCACTACCAGGCTTGTTGATTTTTAAAAAAATGGGTCTCTACCCTTGGTATCCGTTAAGGATTTCTAGAAGACGTAATGCGTATACTAAAGATAGCCGGGGAAAATAAAGGAACACATGAAAAAGTTGCAGTTCTTCAATATGACAAAATGAAGATAAATAAGGATACGAGTATGATCCTCGGTTTCAGGTTTGATCAAATTTCAGGTCCCTACAAAAAATACAAGTAATAATGGCGAGAGGACGTTTTTCTAACTGGAAGAAACACATATTTGTGGACTTTGACTTCAAAATCACATCCGATATATTGAATACTGCTATTATAAAACTTGTTCATTAATGACAACACTAAAGTCTGAAATACTATGTAACAGGCAAGTCTGGATGTTATTAACATGCTAAATTATCATTTCATTTGAGGTAATGAAATATATAATAACAATAACCCATGTACTAAATAAATAATAACAATAATTGTTTTATCTAGTATGAGTGATAATGTTAGTAGGAAAAATATCCTAGAGTAGCTTCAGACCTTCTTCGCTGTTAGCTCTCGGCGCGCAGAATTGAGTTATCATACCGCTGACTTAATAATATTATTTCTGAAAAACCAATCATATGAAAAAAAAAAGTTAATAAAAGATTAACTTCAGACTATTATCTAAAACTTTCTCACTCACGATAACTTCCTGACTGAAAAGTATATAAAAAAATATCTCACATAGTACTTTATTTTACTCAGATTGTACAGTTTTGTTTTATTGTTTTTTAATTTATAAATAATATTATTGCATTAAAAATGTACTGTTGTTGTTAGGAACACAATACATATACCTCCGGTATTCGAAGGTCTCGCTATTATTTGCTTCCTATTTCACTACCATTGTCTCTACAAAATATAATTTAACACATTTTATCTTGTTTTCTGTTAAACCGACGTAATCACAGATACTATATCTAATATTTCATAACCATACTATATCTAGCAATTAATAACACCATGGCATAACTTTGTCACCATAGAGCATATTCAGCAACTTAACAATCATTATCAAAGATAAACAAAGAAAATAGGATGCATTCACTACTCAACATCCTCCCCCCTGAGTTGCAGAAGGCAACTCACAAAACTGTCACAATGTTCAAATGTGCAACTTTTTCGGTGTTCTCACTGTACGTCCATACCGAGTAGTAAGTTCTTGCCTTTCTGCAACAATATGAACAGGTTCTTACACTGTGGTCACTGGTTGGTGAGGCATCAGGCGAAGGGCCTCTGGAGAAGACCTCTCCAATGGGTAAAGTCTTTGAACTGGTCTCAACAGCTACGAATAAGGTGTCTTCAGTCAGACAGTTCTGACAACACCATCTGGACCAGGGAGAATTTCTAAGACCCAACCGAATGGCCAGTCCAGCCGCTTGCTGTTGTCACTTCCAATCAGCATGAGGTCTACAACAGAAATAGGTTGATTGTCTTTCCTTGATTCCACAAGTTGACCCAAATATTCTGATTTGAATCTTCTTCTCAACATTTCACGCAACTGCTGCTAATACTTATGCCTTTTGGTGAAATTAACTTTGTCTAAGGTGTCTTGTTCAGGTACTCCTACAAGGTGAACTTCCTGCAGAAACATTGAAGGAGTTAATGCTACCAGATCATCAGCGTTTTCAGACATGTAAGTGATAGGTCAGAAATGTATAACCGTTTCGGCATCACACAAAATGGTGGATATTTCTTCATATTTCAAGGCAGCTTGCCCCAAAACTTTCCTCAACAGTTTTTTTTAACCATTTGTATCACTCTTTCCCACCAACCACCTCACCAAGTGGCTGTTGGAGGGTTAAATTTCCACTCAATTTTCCTTGCCAAACTGTGACTTAAAATGATTTCCCAAACAATCTCTCCAAGGGCATTTGCAGCTCCAACGAAATTAGTCCCATTATCAGAGTACACTTTGGGGGGTCTACCACGGCGATCTACAAAACGTAGCAAAGCTTTAAGGAAGGCTAATATGGGAAATATACGTAATTAGCTTGAAATGCACAGATCTATAAACAACACATGTGAAAACACAGATCCATACTTTAACTTCACCTTTTAGGTAGATGGGTCCAGCCAGATCAGTTCCTGTGATTTCAAAAACTGCTGCATTTCGTACTCTGTTTGTCGGAAGAAGAGCAGTTTCCACGTTCACACTTCCCAACGTGCCTTAGACATAATATTATTAGACCGGTAAAAATGACTGATCTGACAATTTTTTTGCATTCAGTATCCAATACCTTTCTCTTAGTATGCTTAAAACACGTGTGTTCCAGCATGATCATTTTTCTTGTGCTCTGTAAAAATAAGTCTTTTTACAACGGGGTGATTCAAGGGGAATTCCATGGGCATATTAAAAGCATCTCTATCTTGACGAAACACTATCTTGGTCTTCAGCCTAATGAGACCCTCCTCATCTTGGTAGGTCTTCAACGTGTCAAGACTCTCACATGATTGATTCCTGAAAGATTCTTCTTATATGAACTTTATGATATTCTTTTCTGGAGTTTTTAATTGCTCATAAGATAATCCACTCTCTTCTCTTGGATCCATTGTTTGACAGCAATTGTGGAAAAATCTTGTGATCCATGCTATCATGTACAATATTTTGTCATAGCACGAGAATAAATGGTAGTACCATTTACATCCATGATACCGACACGTTTTTTGGCTAACTTTCTTTTCATAAGATTCACACCATTCACAAACATCTTGCTGAACCAGCAAGTATTGCGTTGTTGGAAGATGGCCCTTTCTCTTTCCTTAAGAAACACAGTCCTCTAGATAACTAACACTGTCACAAGGCCATTGGTCAAAGGGTTCCCTCAGCCACTCAGGTCCCTCCCACCATCTTGCTGCTGTTGGCTCTCCTTCTGTACATCCTCTTGAAGGAAGGTCTGCTGGATTAGCTTCACCCGGCACGTATCTCCAAGGCGCCATCTTAGTAAATCTTTTTTTTCTTGAACACGGTTGTTAACAAAAACGTTCCAAGGTCCCTCTCGTTGAATCCAAGCTAATACCGTACTTGAATCCGTCCAGTAGTATATCTTGACATCTTCCCAACAAAGTCCGTCTATAACCGAAGTAGTTAACCTCGCCCCCATTGATGTTGCAAGTAATTCTTGTCGTGGAATTGAAATACTCCTCAAAGGTGTTACTGTTGATCTTGCTGCTAAGAGGTGTACCTCAATTACTTTGTTACTTAATATTCAGGTAAAAACAGTGGTGGCATGAGCTAATAAGATGGCATCACAGAATGTGTGAACAATAATGTCTTCTTTAATGTTTGAAGAACATTGAAACCATCGAGTCACTTTCACATCCTCCAAAAAAGGTAGGCCTTCATATCAATGCAGAAATTCATCTTTCGAGGCAGCATCAACTTCTGTGTCCCAGAATATTCCATATTTCTAAGTAGTTCTTTGCAACATTATTTTAGGGAACAGTAATACTGAGCAAACTACTCCAATTGGATCAAACACTTTATGGGCCAAAGACAAAATAGTTCGCTTAGTGACCCCCTTAAAGTTGATATTCTTTGGCCAGTCTAAATTTAGACCAAGTGTATCACTGTTTCGTTCCCACAATAATCCCAACACTGGTGACTCTGCTAAATGAGTTCTGTCTCCTGTGTATTGCCAACCTCTAAGACTAAAGTTTCCATCTTTTATTACATCACGAACCTCGTTTATAAACTGGCTTAGCTCCTTTTCACTATCCAGCTGGCAACGACGTTATTCACATACAAACTATTCAGTAACCGATTAATCATTGGTGAACTGTACTTCAAAACTGTCATAGCTTGTTGTACGTGATTGTCGATCCCCGTACCTAACAAAAAAGGACTGCATTTTAATCCGAAAACCACTCTTATATGTCAAAATATTTTCACTTTGTTTTCTTCTTCATGGCCCCACCAAATAATAGTAAAAATCTTTATCTTTCTGATACATACTAATCTGGAGGAAAGCCTTCTCGATATCAGCAATAGCCCTATATCTTCTCTCTCGAAACCCTAGAAGAATAGCCTATATGAGATCAATGAGGTTTGGTCCTTTGTAAGAATTTTAATTCTGTCGATTTATAATTTAATTTAGTTTTAATTTATTCTTATGTGTTTATTTATTTTGACGCGACTAGCACGACATGCGGCCAGATGTCATACTACATCTAATTAATTCTCGTTGTATTAATTTTTAAACTTATTGTTTTCAACGCACATTGCATTACGTCGAAGGAAACACCAATGATAACAATAGCAATACTTTTATCAGACCAAGAAATATATTTATTTACCGGGGTTTGTCCAGAAGATTCCGTCCACATCTTAAAACAATACTGATCAGGTGTAATTTTATTTTTAACGTCTTCTACTAGATTCCACGAGAATCATAAAGGTCGCGCTACACAAGGAAGAAAGAAATGGTCTCTAGCAGAGGGGGAAGGCAGGGAAATGTGACGACACAGATACGTCATCCAGTCTCGTACATTTTAATTTTAAAAGGCCCACGAGGAAAAAAAGAAGAGATTGAGTTTATTTACAAACAATGACCATATGTCAAATTGTCAGATATCAAATTCTGCATCCATTTAGTTAAAGATTCAAATTTTGTCAAGATTCTTAATTAGTGTTTATTTCCCCCCCAGATATTCCTTGTGTATACCTTAATTTCACATATTTATAGACATATATTTCAAATTTAGAGCTTAAATCCGCGAGATTTTTGAGGCCTCAACGAGAAATACCGAGAGGCGGGAATTGAAAGAAAGAAGCGTTTCAACGACGACCTCCCAGTACATCTTTTGAGGTAATATCAACAATTTTTGTTTTTAAGTTTTATCTACACAGCTTCGACTCAGACGCTATATTCTTATGAACCTTTTCCATTGCAATTTCAAGTTTTCGTGTTATTTCTTCTAAAATAATAATTAAATATTTTTCCCCTAGCTAACATTTTTTTTAAACAATTACTCTGGAAATAATATTTTGGCCAGAGTCATTCCTTCGACACGAATGCAATGTCTTATGTCCTTTTATTAATTTATTTTATCTAGTAACCTCATAAAGAACATCTATTAATTAGAGTGTCTCAAGAAATTATGATAATTGTATTACTATTTCAATAATCATCCACAAAGAATGGACTTAGAATTTTGTATACTAATACATCAACTTACTGAACTGTTATTTGAATTATGAATCGTATTTTAGCTCTATAATTTAGCAGACGTCTGTTAGGCAGAGTAAAATTTTAGATTTGAACATTATTTATCAAAGTAAAACTAAACTTATTTATTTTTTTCAAATCCAAATCCGTTAAGTATTTTATTTATATTATTATCACCATCATTCAATGTAATCCACCTTGTTACTATTGTTATAAAAATCACACATATTTAGCGATGTCTCACCTGCAAGCAGTTCCCAGAGATGCTGACCTTGAAAGCCGGTATTGTTGTACAGAAGGTGAGTCCATTGTTGACTAGGTACATTCAAGGTATGTTTTTTCCCTAACATGACCCAGAGGTCCTGAGAAAGTCTAGTGTTCGATTTAATGCATTTTTATTTTAAGTTTTACCCCGCGATAGTAATTTTTGTTGTTGTTAAATGCAAATGTTAGTTTTGAACCCAGAGTATTGTATTAATTTTAAATCTGAGCTAGCCCACCATACTTTTATTACCTATTTTAGGTACTATTTTTTTAAATAATGTAACGTGACTTAAAGTTAATAGATAAATTGATGCCCCTTTTAATATTTCCCCTTCTTTCCTATAAAATACATTCCACTCATTATTATAAATATAATAGAGTTTTTTATTTTTTATTAATACCATCTTATAAACACTGATCCAATGATAGTGAATTACCCTCTCTTGCTGAAGCAACAAATACTGGACGTACACGCGTAGTACTGCACTCTTTCACTACAGGTTGGTGTGGTAAATAGTGCCCGTCACTAGCAACTTCTTCCAGCGGGACTACTTCTATAATCCCTTGGCTCATCCACGCTTTTAATACTTCATCATAAACTGTAGGCTATATAGATTTCCAGAATGAAGCTTCTTTGTAGTGGTCTCCAACCACTTCATAAATAATTTTGGTTTGTAAGGAGTGGGATATGTTCTTCCGCTTGAGGTAGTTGGACCTCGTAACGGCCCTTATCGTTTATAGTTACAGTCTTCTGAAAATTTAACTTGGTCTGCAGTACTCATTCCTCCCTAGACTTTCTTTTAGGTGTGGTCGGTGATGCCATGCACGTCCAAATTCCACAGGTCTGCAACAGATACCTCCTTCACAAAGAAGGATGTTACTACTGCTGGCATAGTTTCTACAGCCTGCTTTCATGGGTCTCTTCCCATAAAGGTCCATCCTAGAAGAGTCTCCACAGCAACTAATCCACATGATAGCACCTTCCGATTCCCAGTCAAGAGCTTCCCTACAATATCTCCTCCAATTAGGACTTCTATCGGTCCTGGGTGCTTCTCGGTGTGATAAATCGTGACGTTCATCTGGTGTACCTCCTCTATCTAAGGTATTTT
>CABFOV010001212.1:24194-42254 GCA_902141375.1 Timema poppense
AATTAATGTGCGATTAATTCTTGTCGTATTGACACATAATCTAATTTTGAGGCAGTTTCTCTCAGAATATAATATATCTGTGATCCTATGCCTACCAAAGAACGAATACAATAACATTTTTCAGATCCTTTAATATTCGCGGATAAAGTTTGTAAGAACACTTTAGAACAACTTGTTAAATTGGTTAAAGTGGTTTCCTGGCCGTCTTCTTTCACCACCTCCCCATTCTTCTTAAGCTTGTCTGTCCCTCCTCTCCGTAACTACAGACACATCAACGAATTGTGCTTATTTTGGCAAAACCAAAATTTCATGCAAATTATGCAATTCTTGACGCAATTTCCAATATCATTTTAGAAAACATTCTAAATTCTAAATTAAGTAAGGAGTTGTAAAGATATGGTTAAGGCTTAGAAACCCACTTAAGATTATAATAAAAAGGTGAAAGGCTGGATAAACATAAGAATTACTAGAAAAAATAATAAAAAAATAATAAAAATTAATCTTAGGTTAATAATTATTATATTTAAATAATGAAAAACACGTTATAAAAGATACAACAAGCATGAGATAAGTGAGATAAAAAATGAATAAGTTGATAGATTAAAATAAATCAATGCATATAACAATAGGTAGTAAGTCGATTGGTGACCATCAGTCAAAATAAACACATACACAACATATTAAAATAATTAATATCAGCATCGAAAACTTATACGAGTACATACAGTTACAATCCATATAATGGAGATTGTTGTTAAATGGAATCAAACTTTGTGAGAATAGTGTCTTTTTAAGTTGCCAACATATTATGATAAAAGTTTTAGAGCGAAAAGCAATGATAAATGAGAATCCAAGTCAAACATGCGAAGCAACAATCCTTTGCCTTAAGAGCACTACGTTTTTCTTCTTGACTCAGTTTCCTTGCTTTTAGACAGTCACCCACATGTAGACCATTACAAAATACACAGCTTTCCTCTTTAGTACAACTTGTGGACAATAACCCTGTTGCTGTAGATATCGGCTCTTCTAATAAACGATTCTGCCGCTTCTTAGATTAACAATCATCATTTTTTAGTCCAACTCCCGCCATGGCAAGACTAATCCTTTCTTCTGACTCCACCTCTGACCTCAAGAACAACATTATCTTGTCAAGGCATTGTTGAGGTTCACTCCCATGCACACATTTAGGACTTCACTGCCAAGCTCTTAAAATATCTTCAGGCATACAGGACTCTATCAAAGGATAGAGCATCGTTGCACACTTATCGGTAGTAACACCAAATGTTTAAAGCGCTCTAATGTGCGAGTCTAGCCTGTCATAAAGAGTAGACATTGACGTGGATGTACCATGTTGTTGAGCATTTTGAAGAACAAACTTCAACAATTTTCTTACGTATACTTCCACTAACAATTCTTCTACTCCAAAACGAGACTTGAGACTGCTTACTGTCTTCACATAGTTTTCTCCAGTTGGCGGAATGCTCTCAATCACCTCTCTTGCTCGTGAGCCTTCCATCGTAGCTTGAATAAGATATTGAAACTTGTCAGCTGGCGCAACATCCGGATTTTGATCAATCTTCTCAAACTGACACCAAAACTGTAACCAATTTTTAATATCCCCATCAAACTTCCTAAGCTCTAGCTTCGCTAACTTAAACTTTTTCTACTATTAAAATCGACACTTCCTAAATCCACTTTACAAAATTCTTGAGAAGATTCTAAAAACACGCGATCACCGACTTTTATCTCAAAGAATTTCTGTAGATATTCATCCGCCGTCTCGTTTCTTTATCCAAATCTTCACTTCCAGCCCGGAGATTCATGTCCAATATTTTATGATCCAGCTCTATTAATTTTTCTTTTTTTCTCTCCAGCATGGAAAATAATGCTTGAATTTTCTTTTTATCTAGCTCTGAATTATTAATCTCTTCTTGAATATAATTCAATGTTCTGGTAAACGCCGCCCACGTAATTGTTCTTAACTTCACGAAAATTCCATGATGTTTGCCGTTTCTTTACGGTTACGAAAATATCAATGATTCAGAACAGTTATAGAAAGCGTATTCTGTCACGGTTACCACTTATGTTAGGAACACAATACATAAACCACCGGTATTCGAAGGTTCCACTATTATTTGCTTCCTCTTACACTACCTTTGTCTCTACAAAATATAATTTAACACATTTGGTCTTGTTTTCTGTTAAACCGACGCGATCACAGATACTATATCTAACATTTCATAACCAGCAACAACATCACATAACTTTGTCACCATAGAGCATATTCAGCAACTTAACAATCATTATCAAATATAAACAAAGCAAGTAGTATGCATTCACTACTCAACAGTTGTAATCATCAAATTGTGCTCAATAAGTACATATTAAAAACACTATATTTGAAGTATCGCACAGCCGCGCAGGGCGATGTATTTAAACGCGCTACACTGAGAAGTTTACATGGTTGTGCGCAGTGGAGTGGCTCTAGTCACGAAGCGACGTCATCAGCTCCCGCTAAGTGAACCATAACATTGGATGAACTGGCCAACCTTCTACTCCAGAAACCTTCAGAGCCAAGTCCCTGTTGTAGATATCAGCCTGGGCCATGTCTCACCTTAATTCAATTTAAAAACCCAATACGTCTTGATTAAGATGGCCAGGACCCCTATTCCCAAGATCTGTCGTTTTAAACTCGAATCTAGCCTTCTTGGACGCTCCAAAAACTATGAGAAAACATCTTAGTATTCCTGAATTAAAATCGTTCGTATTCGATATGAGTGATCGAGAAAACATACATTCGAATTAGCATTAAGTTGTATACTAATTTCTCATACAAAAAATTAGTTTACAGTGAGATAAATCAATCCCAGCACAGGATAAACGTTAAATATCTTCCAATGTGGACAATATTTATCTCTGTGATACGTAACCAATTTTCTTGCTATTTTAAATAAATTTATTAGAATTATTTTATTATGTCAAAAAGAAATGTTACTTCTGAGCAAAAACGTATTCCTCTGGAATTTATTGAAGATCTTAAAAGCGTGATAAACTAAAACTTTTGTTTTATTACAACACTTTAGTATTATTATTATTACTAAGAAAAGTAATAAGCATAACAAACGTTTGTAAAATCAGATACACCAAACGTTTGAGATTGTCCCTCCATCGCGTCTTCTAATGTGTCAATTAGATAACCTATACTACGTTTATTCAATCTAAATAGCTTGACAAATGATTTATCACTAATGGCAAATGCATTATTTTTCTCGTTAAAGATTCGAAATGACCTATTTAATTCAAATTTACGTTCTTCTAATTCTTTGATTGCAAGCAAATTTAATATATCCACCATCTTTATTGCCCAATATTGCTAAACCCTTCGAAAGTTTATATTTGAGTAGGTAGACCCTTTCGAGACTTAGCGATAAAGATAAGTTCGAATTGTCTGTACCTCGAATGGTCTCAAATGATTTAGGAATACCAAATGTGAAACTCGAAAAGGAAAAGTTTTTGAGATGCTCAAATGCACACTCGGGAATATGGGTCCAGGGTTTTAAAATAGGTCAAATATATTATAAAATATTCTTCAAGTGAAACTTTTTACTTTGTGTTTTTATACTATAAGCCTACGGATTGCGTGCAAGGGCATAGAAAGCTAATTTTTCTATGTGGGTGAGATCTGCGGAGGAAAAAAAAACCCGAAGAAGATGTATATTATAAATTATTATTTTTCTGTGTCTAGTATCAGTACTTTTGAATCTTGTTTACATAACAACAGTTAATTTCAAGATGTATAAAAATTGTGTTTTTGTTGGGCGCCACTCCTAGGATCTAGGAGAAAGATAATAATCAAAAAGAAAAACATTTACCTCGGCTAGATCAGACAGTGGCACGACGACTCTCAATACTCTAGACCACTGGTGAAACTTAAAACTAAAACATGAACACTCTTAACAAAAAATTGGATTGTTGGAACAAAATGTAGTAAATTAAACTACAATAAAAAATGCATAAAATAGACAATTGTTGGAACTTTTGTGGATTTATTATTGTTTCCTTTTTTAACCACATCCCAATTCTACCTATGGAATTCCGGTTAGTTATAATTCTAATTTAACAAAGTATAAAATAGTATTGTTGAAACAAAAGGAAGAGAGAAAAAAAATCAATACAATTAATATTTAGACATAAAATAAAATGTTAATTAATTATCTGCATTCGTCTGTCTTTCTGAAAGTTCGTACATGAATTCTGACTTTGATAGAAGAGAAAAAAATGTTATTTAAAGTTGAAGAATTGGCTTGACCTCACCCATGAATAAATCCATGCTGAAACAACACCAGCTACAGAAATTTGTTTCACTTTATCAATGTTGACTCGTGCACAATTTAAACAAAATAAACAGTTTAGTTCTTGAACATACACTTAGCTTTCAATTTGCTACTCACAACCATGCTACTCTACAACCATTACTTACCTTTAAAAAATAAATGTTATTGAGAGCGCCACAGATTCAGCTCCATGTTAGACCAACACCGAGGAAGAAGAAGACTCAGTCTACTACAGAAAATCTTCCAAAATCAAATTTAAAAATGTTCTATTCTTTACTTCCAAGTCCAAAAAGAAAACTAATATATTAAAACCAAATTTAAAATGTTGGCTATGGACTAGAGATAAAAATCAAATACAATGCAGGTTTAATATAAATATTGAAATATATGCCAATGGATATGAACAATATTTTCTTAAAGAATTAAAAGTTTATTTATATATGTCAGAATTGAAAAGCGCTCTAGTTTGGAGTTATTTACATCTTGCCTGGTTTCTCATTTTACAATAACGTGACCCACCATTCACTTGTTTGACAGATCTACGCATGCGTTGAAATGAATCATGGCCGACATTCAAAATAAATAATTAAGAGTCAACAAACTTCTTAGAGTAATAATTAATACAGTATGTTTAATAAAAGGTAAGTGTTCTTCCTTAAGTCCAAATTCCTTATTTAAATTATTTAAAACAATGTTATGCGTTGTTCATTCAATTCTTCTATTTTATTGAATGGATGTAAATAGTATTATTAGTCAGGCCGGCAATACAGCAGCCGAACTTTGAAGTCCTTAACTTCACACGAAAATAAATTGGAAATTATTATTTTTTAAATAGAAAAATATAGGGAAACACATGTTAGGGTGGCAAATAACGTCACATACCATACCTTTAGCCAGCCAATAACACATTTTGTATGTATAGATAGACCCCCTTCCCAACCCTAACCTTTTTCTAAGCCGTTGGTCACGTGTAAGTTATAAATGTTCACAAATGCCTAGATAATGATTTCCAATAAATATCAACTCAACACAACACAAGGGATAGATACTAATTTGTTCCAAAAACTTATTTGCAAAACTATACTAAGCCAAGTGATCTATTTTGGAAAAATGTATAGTGCGTTTCCAGAAAAAAAACTGTAATATAGACTTAATTCCACTATATTGTCTTGATAGAAGGCCATTTCTTGGAAATTTCCTCTAGGTTAACTAAATGATTGTTGATATCTTTGGTGTCACTTATCGCACCTAGTGGAGATAATAGAACTAACATGCACGGTTTATAATATCGTTGATGTCATCTACCGCTCCTTATGGTAATTCTGGAACTAAATTTATATGATTCTCAAATTATTTAATGTTTCAAATTATATTTTATCCCTTTGTAAGGTTGCACTGAAATTCAATAATAATTATTCTTTAAAAAAATCTAAAACGTTTGAACAGATAGATTAAATTATAACTCCCCTGTATTGCTAATTTAAATAATTATTCTTTAAAAAAAATCTAAAACGTTTGAACAGATAGATTAAATTATAACTCCCCTGTATTGCTAATTTGATAAAAAAAAAATGAAGTCAGCCATTGCAGTGGAAAGGAGCCAATAACTCGACCACTCAGCGTGTTATTGAGCACTGAGAAAGATGAAGTGACCACACCACCTTATAGTAGAACTATTGGAAACTGAAGCTTGTCGATTAGGTGTACAGAGAGGTACGAGTTGATGTCAGGGACGTTTTAAGGGATTAGTAAATATCTATTTCAAACAAATTACTCTAAAATCATATGTTTTGGGTTGACAAATAGCTGTCAGAATTTTTAACCATTAGCTGACTTAAAGACGGAATTTTAAACAATGTTTTCACGTACTTACCTGGACATTTTCGTTGAACTTTATTTATTTATTCTCTTTCAGGTTTCCTATATTTTCAAATTCTACCTTTTTCCCCCTAAATTATTCTTTTGTGATGAGTGTGGCGCTGAGTTCGTGGTTCGAAAAGATTGCTGATCTGGTGGGAAGAGACGATAAAATAAGATTGGTGTCATGGATTTTTAGGAAGTGTTGACTTGAGCGATTTGGCCTCTTGGTTTTCATAGGTTTTATCCCAATTTAAACTTCCTGACCGGTGCCGAAAACCAGTTTAATGTAACGACATCCGCCACTGCGAAGACAGCGTGAAGATTGGAGGCCAGTTACTATTAAGCTATAAGTAAATTATATAATAAAAAAACTAATTATTATGACTTATGTACGAGACATCAACACAGGTGAATACGACCGATTTTACTTACTACAGCACATGCTTTCTTCATTTACCTGCATCATACTTCAGAGACTTCATATTCACCACTACTTTATTTATTAAATTCATCACAATTTTATACTAAGCAAGCTTAAATCAATGTACTTTCGACTTAAAAAACATTTTTCTTTACTTTAGGAAACAAAGTTTTTTCTCACGTATTTAAATATAGAGGTGACCACGATCTTGATACTGTTGCCTTTTTGACCAGATGTGTGTTTACATCTCGGTGCAACAATTTTAAATTGTAATCTCCAGTATTAAATTTAAAAAAAATTACTTAACATTTTTAAGGCCTTAATTGAAATTTAATGCATCAACGTTGTACATAAAAATTTGCATTACTATCACTGTTTTGTAAACCTATAAGTCCAGCGCATTAGTCCAAAATTTAATTCACCAATTTTTTTTATACTTGTATCTTTATCTGGAATAAATTATTTTTGGTCCTATAAGGTTTTATCTACATATTTTGTTAATGTTTCAAGATTTTCCATTTCATTCAACAATATTATAATATTTCAAAAATTAGATTTATTGTTTATCATGACGTCTGCCAGGTAGGGAAATTTACAAGTCATATTTTATTGATTTTTAATTAGAATATTTACCTGTGTATAACATTCTGGTCGATCCAGGCTCACTTGGACAACAGTGAGAATTCTGGCATTAGGCAGTTCCGGGAGGCCGGGTTCAACTCAGAGGGGAGTGAGTGCTCGACTATATAACATATATTTTGGTTCAAGACAAGGGCAAAGCAAGGTAGCTTTCCGATATCAGTCCCTTTCGGAGTGTGTGTGCCAGTGAAACACCCAGAAGATACCCTAAAATATGATTAAGATTAACATGTATATTTTCATATTTCCAAAATACTTTTACAATACATAATAAATCATTATGAATATAATTCAGTACAAATATCTGCTTTTCCGATCCTTTACAGTGTAGATTTGAATCTAGAATTGAAGTACAAGTTATATAAATTAAATGTAAGTACTTATTAGTTTGAAATTTAATTCGTTTTATTAATCTATCATATAGTAGTAAATATAATATAAATAACGTTTGTTAATACACCTCATAATCTTTAGAATGGTAGTAATAATTATGATGATAGCTAACTTTAGTAAAAATATTGATAAATAATAGCTGTTCTAAAACATACGTTTACATTTATTTTTAGTGGTGCAATAGATTTTTGCAATTTATTAACGATTATTAAAATAATACAGCTTTGATAGTTTAAGTGGTCATCTATCGTAAAGTTGAGGTTTGTCTTTAACAGAGTGTTAGTATTAGTTTCTTAAGTTGGTTAACCTAAAGGTTGGTCACTTTGGATGTTTCCTTGCAAATACTAATATTATTAGTTTTGATCCATGGAAAAAATGGCTTCTTCAAGAATTTCAAATCTCAAGAGAAAACTTAAGACTCCTAGAAGTCCACAGATTTTAGCGACTAATTCCAATGAGAATGATGATAGTGACAGTAATCGGGTAAAAATGACAACTTCTAAACTAATTCTACTATAATAGGCATTTTTTCTACTTGATTCATTTGTAAAACATGTTTGTTTTGAGAACGTGGCTTTCTTCAACTATAACCTTTTATGTCAATTTTGATTATATTTATTCCTCTCGCACACTGAAACTTCGCAAAGAATGATAATGAAAAGAATATTAATCAAATATTACACCAAAAGGGCGGGATGCTTGACACTTTGCCTTTTGTCTTATTGTAAATAATTTTATCATCAATACACAATAAGCAGGGTTTGAAAGTATGATATTTAGGGCGTGTATAAATATCATGACATATCGTAACATTTTTCAAATCACTACTTGTAGGCTAGGCCCACTCTCACGTCACACATCCACAATATGTATGTTTGTGTAAAAATATTATTTATAAAGAGAGTCATATACATTATGCCGGTATCACGATTAACTTTATCATGTGATCTAGCCAGCCATTAATTATTCGAGGGACGTCTACAGGGCTATTTAGTAATCCATTTGTTAGTTTTAAGACCATGGTTTACCCTTTAGCTTAAGTTCTAGTGATTAAACATTGAAACAAAATAATTAAGCTAAATTTATCAAAAAAGTGTAATAATGAATATTTATTATATCGAAAACAAAATAATTAAGCTAAAATAGGAAAGCTAAATTTATCAAAAAAGTGTAATAATGAATATTTATTATATCGATTGAAAACTTAACATTCACAGATCATCACTTTACAAATACTACAAAAAACATCGGTATTACTCTAGAATGCAGATGTTTGGCTCTAGTTGTTACGTTAAGTTACATGAATGGTGATCACACATCTGTTTTCTTAAGTTAAGTGAACTTTATGTTAAGTTAAAGTTAAGGTTATTGTGATCCTGGCATAACACATAAATAATTATTTATGTTAACAATTTTATGATTTTGTAAAATCAAAATTGATTTAATGATTTCAGTCAAGGCAACTAAATTAGGGTAATTTAGAGTACAATTCTGTTTTAAATATTATATTAACACATTTATATTGAAGTACAAGTGCTGAACACAACTGTTAACAGTGAAAAAATAGTTAAATCAATGTTTGTGTTTTGAACATATTATTAATATTAAGGAAAGGTTAGATCAAAAATACAAACAAGAAGAATTTTCAGTCATCACTCAGTGCTTGTTTCATAATCTTCGGCTTGGCTTAAAAAAGTGACTCTGTTAACTAAACTAAAATTGGCTTTCAACTTCCCCCCTTCCTCTTACTCAAGCCATACACATTCTAAGTTTTTTTTTTTACTTCATGAAGCTTTGTTCAAGTATTTAAACAAGAGTGTTAACTTATTTGCCTTTACATTTCCCAACTGAATTCTTAATTTTTACCTACCTCGGTGGCGTAGTTAGCTAACACGAGCTGGTGTTGTGTTGAGCTCGACTGCCGAGGACGGGGAGATCGAGTTTCAAATCTTTCTCGGGTGAACTGGGGGTGGTTTTTCCTAAATTATTTTCCAATCTCCCTCCACGCAAATATGAGGTAACTTCCTCTAAATTAAACTTTACCAATTCCTAACCCATTAGTGTAAATAGTACTTAAGCGTATAACCCGAACGGGTAGTAAGACATGATGCTAAGGATATCTTAGTTTTGATTGGATTAGGCCAAAACTTGAAAAAATGCATTCGAGGCTGGCTAGCTGTTGCTGCAACAGCTGTCAACAACTACTGTTCACACAAATCTAACCAGCTCTTTTTTAATTTTACCCGATTAAACTAAGCAGCAGATTCTGTAATATTAACCAGTTTCTACCCAAGTTAATGGGGCGGGGGTGGGGGGTATGAAACTTCTTACCAAACAAATGTGAGGGAAATGGCATACTGGCTGTTGATAGAGCCATAACAATTGGGATAAAACTACTACTGTTATAATTCAGATTCTCAAAGGCTAGTTCTTTTTGTCTTTTGGTCAGATTTTGTCCGCAAAATCTATGCTCACACAAGTTCGCCCAGTAGTGTACAGGACCGAATGCCGTATTCTTACATTTTACAACATACCTGCATATTGTGTGTTGATCTTTTAGGTCATTTTCTAACTTAGGCCACACTTCCACAGCAGCAGAAATTGTGGCATGATCTCGTTGGACTCTGTCTAATGTTACAGATATAGGATTCATCCGATTCATAAAATTCAAGGCATTTACTGTGATATAAACATCATTTACAATTTTAAATATGTCCTTCTCAATATCATCCTTGTGATCTTGGCATACCTGAAATAAAATTCCTCTGTTGTCAAGGAGTGACTTAATGAAATCACTTACTGAATTCTATCTAACCTCTAATTGCATCACAAGTGTCTTACCTTTGGCTGCTTTGTACCAAACAGCTGGTAAATGTTTGTTTCGAAAGTATTTTATTACCTTAATAATATTGTCTTTAACCCTTGGAATTTGAACATCTTCTGCCAAAAGATTTAAATATTAGTGGAATAGCCGTACTTAATCATGTCAACATTATCTGTTGTTTCTAGCTGTCTGCACATTTTAGTAACATTACCGTTAATATGAGGGGAAAAAAATAATCTAAGAATAATACCACCAAACAACTTTATTTAGCTCATTTAATACATAAAAAGCAAATACGCTAAAATATTAACATGGTTTAAGACAAAATTTAGAAAATATAGTTACTAACCTTTTCACATTGTAACAGGCCATATTCCTCAACATTTCCTGAAAAGTGTAAACTTTCAAACCAGCATGAGTGTCCACCTAGGCTAATTTAAATAAATCCATACACGCATCCCAACTTTTACTAACAGTTTTCTCAGGCATGCAAGGTAATGAAAAAGATTTAGTATTTTAGTTATCTCACAAATTAATGAATTAACTTAGGGCCTATTTTATAATCAAAGTAAGATATTTTAACATGTTTACCTTTTATGTGTCAAATGTAATTAATAACATTGTTAGTGTTAATTTAGTAGAATATTAAAAACAAAATTGTTTGCTTAAGTACTACACTGGATATCTTTGTTAAGGTAACAGCATGGCTACTATTGGGAAACATCATTATTCTCTCGTTTTGTGTGGTCACTCCCCCCTCAAATATAAGACAAGCTTCACAATGTTAGTTAGTCGTGGTTGCCAGTAGCTCCTTCTTACCCGAGCACATCACTTTCAGACATAACTTGAGAATAAGGAGATTTGGCAACAGTTAACTGAGAAAAAGTGAAGAAAAGCTATTTTCTCCACAGGACCTGCAATTCCCTTATAAAATAACAGTGATATTGGCTGTATAGGCTACCCACTATCCCAACCTACTGTAGCTCACCCTAACCTTTCAATAAATAAAAATATTAAGTTGTATCGGTAAATTATAATTTTGTATTAGCCTAAATAAACTAAAAGTATTAGAAAGACTGGAATAGGATCAAGATAGGCCAAAAGAATAGGAATTTAATAGGACCGCGGATAACCTGTTCCTGGATACAGTTTTTTTTGCAAGTTATTTTGGGAATTTGATATTTCAAAAAACATGTTGAAACAGAAAGGTTAGTTTACCGATATGGTATATTATGTTGTGATGGTATATAATATAAAATGTTATTATTGTGTATTAAAATGCTTTTGGTGCCATGTTGTGACAATACATTAATTTAAATATTTCCATTCTTCTGTGGTTTTGATAAGTTTTTTTAATTCTATCACAAACAAATTAACACTATTCGGAAACTTTCTATTCTTGTTGTTTGTATTAAGATAAAACAAATAAAATATAAGACTAAGCAAAAGTGCCGAGCATCTCGCCCTCTTTGTATACTAAGTTATTCCAATTACTCACTCCTATATGTATGTAACCCATTGTCTAACTACTTTAATACTAGTGTTTCACAATAAAATAGTTATAGTGAAATTATTATTTTGTAATCATCACCAAAATATGTCATTTTATAGGATGAAGATGACTTGTTGACCGCTATTCAAAATGGAAATTCAGATACCTCGGATGATAGTGCAGAGGAGAATATTGAGAGTGGAGATGACGATGTTGACTATGATTTGATTGAAAATGGGAATAAGGGAAGCAGCGATGAGGCCGATGCGACTAGTGAGGAAGGTGGAGAGGAGAGATCTGACAATGAGAGTGAAGACGGGTCGACTAGTGGGTACGGAATGGAGGATGGCGATGACAGCGAAGATCTTTCATTCGAAGAACACTCTGAAATTGAGGATACCGGTACTGAAAGTGATGAAGGGATTAGCAGGATCAGTTTGTCAGAAAGCAAGAGTGATTCAGAAACTGTTCCTAAAAACAAAACAAGTGTTGAAGCAAAGAAAAATACTAAGATAAAACCTAAAACAAGAAACAAAAAGAACAAATCTATAACACAGACAACAAAGAGGTTTGAAAATGCAAATCCAAAAGCTCAGTCTACCAGTAGCCAACCAACAGAGACTGATGAATACAAACATGATTCATCTGATGAGGAGGTAAGATCAAACATCTATTATATTTGATCCATTGGGTTATGCTTATTCCTGGTGTGTTTCCCCCCCTCTCTAAATAGAAAACCCAATAAATATTCATTATAAACCATTTCCTAATTGATGTCACTTATAAGAATATCCTAAATAATGTTATCAATGCTGTCTTCAAAAAAATATGTTTATATATTTCTAAAAGGCTTTTCCTATGAAAATTGTACATAATTTATTGTCTGCTTGCCTGTTGATGGTATTTCTGTTTCAGGATATTCGCAACACTGTGGGCAACATCCCAATGAGATGGTATGATGAATACACACACCTGGGATATGACTGGGAGGGGAAAAAGATCCTCAAACCACCACAAGGAGACGAGATAGACAACTTCCTTCGCAGGATGGAGGACCCTAACTTCTGGTAAAGATCCTCAAATTATATATATTCTGGACCGAAGTGAGCAAGTTAGACATTCTTGCGTGTCTTTCACTGACCTTGACTTTGATTTTAAATATTTATACATTGTAGGAAAAGTTTTATTTTGTGTGCTTCTCTATGATAACTGTTAATAAGGAATATGTTTAATTCTACCTGTAGGAGAACAGTGAAGGATCCTCAGACAGGTCAAGATGTGGTCTTGTGTGATGCTGATGTTGATGTGATTCAGCGCATTCAGTCACAAAAAATACCCAACGCTCATCATGAGGAGTATGCTGTGAGTTTAAAAAAATCTCTCAGAATAACTTGTTAGGGAATATACTAGTTTTTGATATAGATAATTAAAGTAACATAAAACAGTCAACTCTCAATAATTCGTACTAAAGGGGACGGGGGTCTGTCCGAGTTACGAAAAGTTTGTCTTATCAACGCGAAATAAGGTTGTGCCTGAGAAATGAAAACTTAGAATTTATCTAGAGTAATATTATACTTTAATGTGATTAGGTAAGCAAAACACAAATAACATTGTTAGGTACTGGAATTGGAAAAGTTGAGACTACGCTAGGCCTATAGTACTTGCAAATTATCTAAATACTGTACTGTATGTGCTGGGGGCGAGATGGGAGGGGTAGTAGTGCTGCGTCACAAAATCTCCACCAGTCCCCAGCAGGCTGCATTACACTACTTTTATAACATTTTTAGCCGGCCAGCATGCACCTTAAATTGCTAAATAAAATCTGAATTTCGGAAAATGTTGTCCAAATTATCCACAGTCTGAGATTGAGGTGTGAATATCGAGAGTTGACTGTCATATAATAGTCTTTTTTTAAAGTGTTTTACTGCCTATTCAGGTTATACACTGATGTACTAATTATGGTTGGCAAATGGTTTTATAGGAATTATGTAGGCTATATTTAGAGGGAGTGTACCAGCATTTGAGTGGAAAACTACTTTGGAAAAACCACCTTCAGTACACCCGACCGGGATTTGAACCTCACTTGCTGTCTTTGGCAGTCTAAGACTACTGCGAGAGTAGTGCCTTAGACCATGTGGCCACTGAAGCAGGTATTATATTCTTAAATGTCTTGATTCTGTTTTTTTTTAAATTCTGATTCTTCATTTTTAATCTCTGATTTTAATTCAACATTTAAAATTATTTAAATTCTTTGATATGCATCCAATATCACATTAAAAATATGTTATTCTATTTATATATGATACCAAAATGTTGGGGAGAGAGATTAAACGTAGTTAAGTGGTTTACTGTCATCACTGTCAGACATGTTATGAACAGCTGGATTCCTAATGTACTGTNCTAAGATCTGGCAAATTATCTCTGTCACTCGTGTGTCAGAATCACTTTCATTCATAAAGTCGCTGTCACTGTCAATAGTATCTAAATAGTCTAAAATGTCCAAATCATTTAGCCTAAAACGTGGACCAGCCATTGCCTAGCTAAAATATTTCAACTAAACAGCACTTAGAAATGATAAACTTTGAATAAAACAACGAAAAGATAATAAATAATATATAAAAAGAAAACTAGTAAGAAAAATAATAGAATCAAATATATCTATATAAATAAGGAATAAGGAAAAAGATACATGAACTAGAAACGTATTCACACCACAATGTAAACAACGAGCATAACATATTTCAACTGTTCAAAATTGATAGTTTTTTAAGACCAATGGTGCTATCTGTTTGAAAAAGTATGAAATAAACCCAAACATTTAGAATAATGTGTGGTGCCACATAGTTATTAAAAATAAACTTGCATAGCAAGATTTAGCTGGTGCCAATATATCAGCTGCGAGGGTGTTCTAGCAGTGCTGTGCTGAGTGTTTAAGCGTTAAAAAGTATAAAAATAATTACATTCATAGAAAAGTACTGCTTTTTTTTAGTAACGTTGACTATCAGCATTTTTAGGCAAAAAATAATTATATCTTTCATTTTCTACATTTTCTTATTTTATATATATATCAGTTATCATAAAATAAATAAATAGTCCAATATCAGAAGTCTTTATACTAAACTAAATTGAACAAAAAAAATCTATTTTAATATTTGTCAATGAAGGGCCTGATCTTAAAGAGTTATTTTGAATGAATATATCAAGTAAAATTACAATTGCATTCATTATATTTAATAGAACTAAACTATTTCTCAGAGTATAATTTAATGGGATCTAAGAGCTAAGAACTGAGAGAGATTAAAATATTAATATTAAGATCAACTTTCATGATAACAATGAGAGCTGTGGGCATTGAGGTCTCAAGCTTGAGATGCCTAGTGTTATACTTTCTAACACGGATATTAAAACAAGGTTTTGTTATTCACCAGCCTTGGATTGAGTGGTTCTCATCGGAGGTGATGAAGACGCCTCTACGGAAGTTTCCTGATCACAAGCGTTCTTTCTTACCCAGCAAGTCTGAAAGGGAGAAGGTAAGATTTGTTTGCTCTTTCGCAAACATTGATATTTGTTGAATTATTTCTTTGTTTTCACATTAAATCACTATTTATGCCATTAAAAGGAAAAATAAAGGTATAAGCGGATTATTTATATAAAAATTAAACAGTTGAACTATTATTGAACTTACAAGACAAAAGTTTTAACCCCAAACCTTAACATAAAGTCATTACTAAGATTTTGAGGAGCAGCTAACCTTTTCTTCAGCACTAAAAAGCTGAACATTGATTAAGCTTAGAGTTGAAGTTGATCGTGGATTGGCTCGCTCCTCTTGTTGCCTTTTCAGGTGTGAGGGCACTTGTATTTTGATATTTTTTTATTTTAAAACATTTTTAGTCTAAACATCTAAAATGTTTTTCCTTTCCAAAGACAATATTGAAATTATTTTATAAATAATGTAACTTGTTCATTGCTAGCTAAAATTATTTATCAGCATATGTAATTTATATAATTATATACAGTTATTAAAACAATTTTATTTCTAACAGGTTAGCCGCATAGTGTATGCCCTAAAGATGGGTTGGATCAAGCCGCGAGAGGAGAAAAAAGCAAAAACTCCAAATTTCTATATGCTCTGGAATACGGATGATTCGGCAGAACACATGAGGAGGATACACAGCCACATCCCAGCACCCAAACGCCGTCTCCCGGGCCACGCTGAGTCTTACAACCCCCCACCAGAGTACCTCTTTGACAAGAAAGAGCTGAAGCAGTGGCACAAGCACAAAACAGATCCTTGGAAGAGGAAACTCCACTTTATCCCTCAGAAATATGGCAGCCTGAGACAAGTCCCTGCGTATACTCACTACATGAGGGAGCGTTTCTTGAGGTGTCTTGATCTTTACATGTGCCCCAGGGAAGTCAAAATGAAGGTAAAATATTCTACTATGACTATTCACTGGTATATGTTTGTGTGTTTTCTTTTTACTAAGGGTGTGCGAGTACTCTGAAACTTGAGTTCGAGTCGAGCTTTAATAGCGGCTCGAACTTGACTCAAAGAGTTTTACAAAACTTAAATTTGATTATTCAGAATTTTCACTTTTTTCTTAAATTCCAAGTCATATTTATTTTAAAGCAAATAGTCCTTCAACATTTCCATTTGTATAGTTTAAAATAATATATAAGTACTGGAAAAATTCAACTTGAAATATGTAGTGCTCTCTGTTACAAAAACTTGAAAAAACTTTATGCTTTCATTCAAATTTGATTCAATCTTGACTCAAAAGTGAAAAATTTCTGCTTGCACATCCCTAACTTTTACTATACATATGCACTAGTACGCTTAGCAACTTTCAGACAACTATTCTGGCAAGAGACTAGTAAGATTTGAGTGGGTTTTAAGAAATCGCACAAGTATTTTCTCAAAAGAGATTTTGAAAACTTTTACTTTACACATTATTATTACTACTACATAATTGTTATGCTTTTAAATTTACACTTAGCTTATTACCTCAGGAGCATACTAAAAATGGTCAAGTTGGTTATAATTTATTCATTCTACTTCAAAATGTTGCATTGCATCAAATAAATATTTAAATTAATAAGTATAACTCTATAAGGAAAACTTCTTTTCGCTTTATGAGGTAATTGTATTATATTTGTAAGAAGGTATAGGAAAGGTGGATAGAAACATATAAAAGGGACAAACACGATATGTCTCTTACAATGAAAAGAAGAACACAGTTCACACTTTACACTGCTGCCAATGGACAAAGAGGTAATGGTTACCTCTTAAAGAAAATTGATCGTCACCACCCAATCCCCCGACCTAGGTTTCATACCAGGTTGGGGGATTGGGCGGTGACGATCAATTTTCTTTAAGAGACATCCATTACCTCTTTGTCCATTGGCAGCAGTGTAAAGTGTGAACTGTGTTCTTCTTTTCATTGTAATGGCCATATTGTGTTTGTCCCCCTTTTATATGTTTCTATCCACCTTTCCTATACCTTCTTCCAAATATAATTAAATTAATAAGTGACATTTTTGGTTAATCTCAATTATAAGAGATGGTAAATATAATAAAGTGTATTTTCTCAAAATGTTGGATGCCCCATAGTAAATATAATAAAGCGTCTTTTTTCAAAATGTTGAATGCCCCTATGTCTACTCAAGAATACTTGTTGAGTAATATAATATACTGGTTTCAAGCATTCTTTGAAGTTTTGGGTGATAAGTAAGTTCAAGGGACTGATCATGCATTAATGTTCTGTGGAAATTGACAAATAAGATGAAAATCTAAAACAATTTTTACTCCTTAACACTTTAAATATTTTTAGTAAAGACAAATTTTAAAAAGGAATGTAATGGTTAAGTTTAGGAGGGTTTTCCAGCATACCTACTTTAGTGATACTGGAGTAGAAATTGTTTAGATATAATTCTAAAAAAAACACAAATGCATATTTATAGAAAATCTTAACACACTCACAGACAGATTATTCAGGTTAAGAGAGGCTGATGCTCTTGGTTGGACTTAAAGGTTGACTGTCAACAGTTGATTGTGTTTCAGTTATAATTTCACTGTATATGTGTGTGTTTTTTTTTT